>JAOTIZ010038687.1:0-15604 GCA_027123425.1 Erythroxylum panamense | reverse complement strand
TTAAATGTTTTAATGAGATCATTGTAATGATATATTTTGTATAAAGTAATGTATATTTTAAATTTAATTACTTAGTAAATTATGTAAATAAATTAAATTATAAGAAAAACATAAAAGGAATAAGAAAATGTACAAAATCGTCTTCTTATAACTTTTGGTACATAAATAGTAATACATTAAATCTGAAATTAAAAAAAAAAGATTCAAACTCTATGGAAAACCAGTAAGGGTTAATAAAAATATTAGAACATGTTTGATTACAATAATAGATTTAAGAATTTCAATGTTGCTCTTTAAAGATAACATATCAAACCTCTTAATTGATCAAACAAGTTAAGATTGAATGGTTGTTAAAAACTCATTAAATTTTTTTAAAAAGGATGATTAATAAAAAGTAGGGACACATTAACTTTTCTAATTGTTAGTTTAATTGAATTTGTTATTCTGTTTTAAATTATTATTTTATCAAATAATTTATTTAAGATACATAATTTATTAATTATTTTGTGGATTTAAAAATTTATTTAACACTCAGTTAAAAAAGATTACATATAATAATTAGTTATCATATGCTAAATTTGTTCGTAAACAACCTTAATCTTTTAAATTACTATTTTAAACAACCGTAAACAATCAGATCTCTACTTTTGGGAATGCAGCAAACTCCTGGGCCAGCGACAGCCTCGTAAGGGATGTATCAGTACCGCGAAGGGAGATTAGTCACCGGCTTCGGCCCAGTGGATACCTCCTGGAAGACAAAAAAAAGTATGACAATAGGTCTGATACAACTTGAGTATGACCAATATTTTTTAAAAATTAAAAATGTAAAAAATGTCTTTTTGTTTACAATAATTGAATCTCGACTAATATCAGACTTGGATAGTCTTAACCTGAACCCAACTTTAGGCTCGATCCTAAACTCGGCTAACCCCAACCTAACTTGTTAACTCCGGACTAGATTGAGAAGGAGCGAGGCGAGCCCAAACTCAACTCTAGGCCTGACCTTAAACTCAGTTAATCAAAACCTGATTTGTTGACTCCAGGCTAGACTGGGATGGAGTGGGCGAGCCCAAACCCAGTTGTCATCTCTACGATCATCTAGTTGGTTCTTAGTTATGCCAGAGACTTGGTGCGTATACGATGCTCGAGACTTGGTCAAGATAAGACAATATTTTTTTATGTTAGCATGTTTCTGGGGTGCATTACTTTTTATTAGATATGAACGCTTGCGTTTTCCTTTTATGACTTAATGATGGTAGTAAAAATGATACTTTAAGTTTGGTTCAACTTTCAATCACGTTTTATTGTGCAAGTGGTCCACTTTCTTGCACTAATCAACCAATCGAACTCCATAAATGTTCACAACTAACGTCAGCTTCAAATCACTTCATGCCTGACATGGATCGAACAACTTTGATACAACTTCTTGATGGTCTCTCGTCACTACCCTTCTATCTTCTTCTTCTTATGCCTGTTATCTTTGTCATCTTCAAGCTCTTCACCACTAAAACTGAGCATCTTCCTCCGGGTCCTCGACCATGGCCTATCATAGGCAACATTCTGCAACTGGGAAAGATGCCTCACGTTTCATTGACAAGCTTTGCCAAAAAACACGGTCCGTTAATTTCTCTGAGGCTCGGAACTCGACTACTCGTTGTTGGGTCATCTCCAAGAGTAGCAACGGAGATTCTTAAAACCAATGATCGTTTGCTCTCAGGTAGATATGTACTTCAAGCGATTCCTGTGGAACATCGTGTGCTCGACCGCATAGCTATTATATGGGCATCTGAGTGTAACGAAGGTTGGAAATCTTTGCGAGCTCTGTGCAGAACAGAGCTTTTCTCGGCGAAAGCAATCGATTCTCAGGCGGTTTTGAGAGAGAAGAAAGTGACGGAGATGGTGGAGTTTTTGAGGACCAGAGAAGGGAAAGTCGTGAAGGTTGGTGAAGTAGTGTTTGCGACTGTTTTTAACACAATGGGCAATCTTCTGTTCTCAAGGGACTTCGTCGATTATGGAGATGGAGGAGAGAGTAGCAGATTGAAGGGTGTTGTGAGAAGGATGATAGAGCTAGGTGCTACTCCGAATATATGTGATTTTTATCCTGTGTTTTCTGGTTTGGATCCTCAAGGTCTGAAGAACAAGATCTCAGATTGTATCAAAGAAATGTTTAGTACATGGGAAATTTTCGTCAAGGAAAGAAGAGAAACTGAAAGATTTCATGCCCATAAATCCGATTTCTTGGATGTTTTCCTTGCAAATGGATTTGATGATGAACAAATCAATTGGCTGCTTCTTGTAAGAAACCAACCCTCTCTTCTCTTCTCTTTTCTGTTCATCAGAGAGATGATGCTGTTATCTAAACTTCGCTGCAGGAACTATTTACTGCGGGCACGGACACTGCTTCCACAACAGTGGAGTGGGCAATGGCAGAACTGATCAAGAACAAACAAGTCATGAAGAGAGTTCGTCAAGAGCTAGAAGAAGCACAAATCAATGGAAACGCACTAAAGGAGTCTCAAATCTCTCAGCTTCCTTACCTCAGTGCATGCGTGAAGGAAACATTGAGGTTACACCCACCTGCTCCTCTTCTACTGCCACACCGTGCCATTGAAGATTGTAAGGTCATGAACTATGAAATTCCAAGAGAAACTCAACTATTTTTAAATGTTTGGGCTATTGGAAGAGACCCTCATGCTTGGGGAGAAGATCCATTGTCGTTTAGACCTGAAAGGTTTCTTGGGTCAACAGATTTGGACTTCAAAGGCCAAGATTATGAGTTTCTGCCATTTGGTGCTGGAAGAAGAATCTGCCCAGGACTACCAATGGCCGCCAAGCAAGTTCAGTTGATCTTAGCCTGTTTGGTCCGTTCGTTTGATTGGTCTCTTCCAAATGGAGAGGATCATAGTAAGTTAGACATGAGTGAGAAGTTTGGAGTAACATTGCAGAAGGAACAACCTCTGCTTCTTGTTCCTAATTAAAGAGATACATGTTCCAAAGTTGGTAATAATTCTGAAATTTCTGTTCCTTATCTCAATTCAGATGTATGAATGATCATTTTACAATTATCCAGGAGAACCATGTGTTGACAAGTACGAGACTGAAATATATAAATAGCTTGGAAATTTGTGTTCAAATTGATGAGGTATCAGAGACTAAAATATATATTGCCTCCAAATTTGTGTTCAAATTGATGAGGTATCAGATATATTATGACAGAGAAAAGAACAACTAAAATAAGACCTGAAAGAATCGAAGTCTAGCTACTAGCTAGTTGCTATCATCATTTACAGGATTGGTTATTGTTTTCTGCAACTTGATTCAGGATTAGTTCACTTGTCCGTTTTGTTGTGATTAATCAACCTGAAGTCCAGAATAGATTTGTCAGGAATCTCCAGGTTTTTACATAAGGATCAAACAGGCTTTACAGGGTTGCTCTATCTCACAGTCCCTTCTCTTCTTCTTCTTCTGTTCTTGATCCAACTCAGAAACATCGCGTCTTCATCTTCTGAATGACGTGCTCTTCCACCAGGTCCCAAGCCATGGCCTGTTATTGGTAACATTCTCGAGCTGGGAAAGAAGCCTCACGTTTCGTTAGCAAAACTTGCCAACGTTCATGGTTCTTTATTTTCACTAAACCTTGGAGCACAACACCTAGTGGTTGTTAACGGAGAAGAATCGATAGAGGAAAGAGAAATGATGCAGACAATAAATCACAAGGAAACTATGTATACTATAAGAAAAGTAAGAAATACCGATGAAAAAGAAATTGTAGCTAAATACCGACGGTTTTACTACATCTGTCGGCAAAGTTGAAAGGAAAATGGAAAGATCAAAGGGAAAGTTGCTGACATAATTTTCCGCCGGTAATATAGTTGGCAATTGCGCATCGTCTTCCGTCGTCCCTCCTCGAACTTTTTATGTAAACGATGTCGTTTTGCAAAGTAACCACATAACGTCGTTTTGTTACGCTGATCAAGCCTTCAGTAGCAACGACATCGTTTTGTTACACTACAAACTGTTTTGCTTCAAATTTAAGACGACGTCATATGGTTAAGACCAAACGACGTTGTTGAGTCTGTGGAGCATAACGTTATAATATAAACCGAAATGATGTCGTTTGGTCTTAAACCATACGACGTCATTTCAGTTAACTCAATAAATTCAAGCTGACAACAAGAAAACGACGTTGTTTGGTAGACAAAGAAAACAATTTAGTTTTGTTGGTGGCTGAAGGGTTTATTATTTAAACCAAACGATGTCGTTTTGGTTAGGTTAAAAGCGCCTCAACCGTCCCCTTCCCTCCTCCTGCACCTGTACGCTAGCTGCTTCCTCTCCCTTGTCCAGATCTGCTCCCTCCACCATTGGTTGCGTATCCTTTGTGCAGCTACTACGGCTCCGACGACGAACGTCGTCCCCCAGATCTGCTCCGTCCACCATCGGCTGCGTATCCTTTGTGCAGCTGCTGCGGCTCCGACGACGAGCGTCGTCTTCTTTGGCGGTTAACGTCTAGGTAAGAAACTCTTCTCTCAGGAATTATGGATAATTATCATGATATAAATGTCTGGTGCCATATATGACTGTGGTGAGTTATTTTCTTTGTTCAACAGGGGGCAATATCATAAAAATAGAGGAGACTCTGCCGAAATTTTTATAAACTCTAGTTTAACTTAGAACAATTTATTGTTATGTAGGAAGAGTCTATGAGCATAAGGCCTACACTCCGTCAGTTGTTTTTGCATACTCACACTAAGAATAATATAAGCATTGCCTCCTAATTGGACCAAATACAAGAAACAATTTAGAGAAAGTCTCGGGGAGAACAAGCTGTTGATGAGAGCCAGGCATATTTTAATGTAATGGGTGGTAGGGACAGTTGTGGAAGGATCTTTGGGATAGGCTCATTTGGAAACACATGTTAATCGCACTTCTCTACATCCAGTACAGCAGCATCAAGTAGACAGCTGACAGTGGAACGTATCCATCAGCTTGAGAGCACAGTGCAGACCTTAGCAATTCAGTTGCAATAGACAATGGAGTACATGATTAGGCTCCAAAATGACATGGAGCAGATGAAGGAGACGGCTAGAGACTCAGACCATCTGCGCTCACCAGGACAATAGGATTGTTGCAGTCATTCGGTTTGAATTTATGTACAATTTAATGTTTTTATTAGCAATGAAGAAATTTTTTCCTTTATATGACCAATTAATTTTCTATTTAAACAAATTAAATATATAAACAAATCAAAAAATTATGCACTGCTAATTTATAGTTGTTGAAATTATCCAAATCAAATTTAATGTCGAGATTTTTAAAAAGAAAATACTTACAGATGGAATTGTAGTAAATTGATGAAAATGTGTATTGTCGTTACCAACGGAATTTAAGTCTTCATCGGTAAGTTAAGTCATACTTACCGATGGTTGGCGGTAAACTGTCGGTAAATGTTTAGGATTTTTACCAACGAACGTTTGGTTTCCGTCCGTAATTTGAGTGATATTTACTGACGGTTATTGACAAACCGTCGACATTTGTTCACATTTTTACTGTGCGTTCACCAACGGTTTATCACAAACCGTCTGTACCTATATCGATAGAAACGATTCTTTTCATCGATAAATTTACCGACGGTTGGTGTGTATTGTCGATATATTTTTTGATAGAAATAAGATTCTGTCGGCAATGTTACCGATGCCCAATTTCGTGACGATTTTTTCTGTCGGTGAATACCGTCGCAAAATTTCATTACCGACAGAAAGTTATTATTTTCCATCAGTAAGTTCTGTCGATAAACGTCCTTTTTCTTGTAGTGTACCTACGGATAACAGACAACGCACATATTCACACGAGGACTTAAAAGGGCAGAATAGGCTTTCACCACTAGTTAGCTGGATTAGTATAAGTTCTTGTAACAGAGCAAATCTCAACCATTTATTTTATTTTATACTTTTTTATCCGTTTTGTCATCAAGTGTATGGTCAAGATTAATTTAACAAATGTATAAATATGTGTCTAAGCAAATAATATAAGTAGTGTACAAAAAATTTAGTAATATACCTTCTCCTACATGGTGTTAGAGCTCTATTAATAAATGTCAAAATGAAAGAAAATTCTGGGTCATCTGCCACCACCCTAAATGATACATTATACTCTCTCGATTTTTCAGCTATAACAAAGACTCTAAACTTCAATCTGGCCATCAAACTTGATAGACAAAACTTTGTCAACCGGAGAACCCAAATCCTTGCAGCTATAAGAGCTCTTGAGCTTGAAAACTTTATCAACTCAGCACCTACTCCTTAGTTCATCACTGCAGACACAAATCAGGTCATTGAAAATGCAGAATATAAATCATGGTGAAGAACAAATCAACTATTGCTATGCTGGTTACTTTCAACAATCGGAGAAGAGGTAATAGGACAGGTAAATTACTCAAATTCATCCTACCAAGTTTGGCAAATTTTGGAGAATCTTTATGCTCAAACATCTATGGTTAGAGTTCAACTAAAGCATTAACTTTCAACTATTAAAAAGGGCTTACATACCATATCAGATTACATGCAGAAAGTTAAAACCATTGAAGACTTACTTCAAGTAGCAGGACATGCAATCAGTGAGTATGAATATATTGAGTGCTCTAAATGGCCTTGGTCATGAATATGATCCTGTTGTGGTTTATTTAACACATTTTATGAAATTTTCAACATTATAAGAAATGCAATACTCTTTTATGATGTTTGAAACAAGAATAGAGCAGCTGAATATAATCAATCAAGTAGAAATCTCATCACCAACTGCAAGCTATGCAACCCTCAATTATCGGGGAAGAAGTGAATTTAGAGGAAGAGGAAATCGTGGTAGAGGAGGTAGATGGAATGGGACAGAATTTTCTATCAACTGTGTCATAAACCAGGCCATGAAGCACTAAAATGTCATATGTCTTATGGCAAGTTAATACCACCAATCATGGAAATAGAACATAGTCACACAACATAGACAGAACAATGCACAAAACTATCCTTAATCCTACTTGGCTCAAAATCAGTCTAGAAATCCCTCATTTGAAGCAATCAACAACATTACATGTTTATAGATAGCGGGACTACAAATGATGTCACAACAGATCTCAATAACTTGCCAGTAAGTTCAGAATATGGTGGAAAGGATTAGGTCACTATTGGTAATGGTAACTCTCTTTCTATTGCTATCATTGGCTCATCTCACATACATTTTCTAAACAATATACACACACCTCTTGCACTAAGGAAAATTCTGCATGTTCCCAACATAACCAAAAATCTACTCAGCATATCTAAATTCACAAAAGTTAACAACATTTATGTTGAGTTTACTAACGAAAATTATTTATTTAAGGATAAAGCAACAAGGAAGATTCTGCTCAAGGGAGTGCTTGGGGATGGTCTCTACAATCTCAAAGCCATTAAACAACCTGACAATATCAGGCCAACATATCCTAAGCCCAGTCCTTCTTAGCAAAAAGTCTCTTCTTTAGGGGCAATCATTGTGAGGCAAATATAGCACAAAAAGATATAAATGTTTGGCATGTCAAATTAGGACATCCTTTTAAGCATATCTTGAATCAAATTCTAAGTTCAACTTTAATCTAAAAAATCTATCTCGTTGTGATGCTTGTAAGGAAGGAAAATTACATCAATTGCCTTTTCAAACTCATGATATAATTGCTCAGAATCCTTTAGAAATCATATATTCAGATACTTAGGGACCCCCTCCACATCTCTCAACCAAAGGACACGAATACTATCTTATTTTTCTTGATGTGTACAAAAGATTCGCTTGGCTTTGTCCTCTAAAACTAAAATTCAATATCCTACATGTCTATCAAATTCAAAACCAATGTTGAACTTTAATTGAATAGGAAAATCAAAGCTTTACATGCTGACATGGGAGGTGAATATAAAGCTCTCTTATCCTACCTCACAAAACATGAAATGCAACCACGATTCAGTTGCCCTTACACTCACCAACAGGACAGGGTTTTCAAAAGGAAACACATACACATCACTGAAATGAAACTAACTCTTTTATCTCATGCTTACCTGCCACTCACATACTGGTTAGAAGCCTTCTCCACCGCCGCCTATCTTATTAATAATCTCACATCTCCTAGACTAAACAATCTCTCATTATCTGAAAAGTTGTATAACAAAGCACTGAACTATCTTTATCTCAAAATTTTTGGTTGTAGTTGTTTTCCCTATCTTAGATATTACTCTCATCTCAAATTAGGATTTTACACCACTAAATGTGTTTTTCTTAGGTATAGCTTAATGCATCAAGGTTACAAGTATTTGACTAATTAAGGGAAAATCATAATATCTCGTTATGTTGAATTCAACGAGGAAGAATTTTCATTTTCTCAACTCTTTCCCTTATGTTCAAACTATCTTATAGCTTCATCAAGTTTCTCTACCTTTACTCTAACCTCAACTCCAATTGGTACACCTTCATCAAAAGCTGTCACGAATCACTCTTCTTCAGCAGAACACTCTCACTCAGCTGAATCCTTCAATAGACAGGTAAGCTCTCAAAATCCTAGCTCATTGTCACATTTTACATCCTCACAAAATAAACAAAATACCTTACCTATCATCATTCCTTCAACCACACCAAATACTAAATCAAATTCTTCATTCTACACATAACAAAATGTTCATCCTATGCAAACTCGATCCAAAAGTGAAATTTTCAAACCAAAACTCTATTCCTTTTCTCTTACCTTAAATCCATAAACTGAACCTAGAACAGTTTCTAAAACTCTAAACAACCCTACATTGTTTCATGCTATGCAAGATGAATTTAATGCCCTACAACAGAATTATACTTGGACACTTGTCCCCTGTGAGCCTACCATGCGTTTTCAGAAACTTTTAGCCCTATTGTGAAAGTCTCAACAATAAGGGTAATTCTTTCACTTGCTGTCTCCCATCATTGGGAGATTTAGCAATCAGACATCAACAATGCTTTTTTATATGAGGAGTTACATGAAATTGTTTATATAAACCAGCCACAAGGATTTGAAAGCAAAACACAGCTGCATCATGTATGCAAGCTAAATAAAGCTCTCTATGGACTAAAACAAGCTCCTAGGGCTTGGTTTTACAAACTGAAATGTGCACTGTCTTAGTAGGGGTTTCACAACTCAAGGTCAGACACCTCTCTATTTTACTCAAACAAAAATGGAATTATTACAATGCTAATGGTCTATGTAGATGACATTTTAATCACAGGAAATTCAACTCAAGCAATCCATGCAATTATCAGTTAATTACAGTCTTAATTTCCACTTAAAATTCTTGGAAGCATAAATCATTTCCTTGGTTTTGAAGCATACAAAAACAAGAATGGTTTATACCTTTCATAGAAACAATACATTGAAGATCCATTTACCAGAACAGATATGTCATCATGCAAGCCTTCCTTGACACCCATCACTCTAGCAACCAAGTTATCTCTACAGAATGGCACACCATTTGAACTCCCAAAGCTTTATTGAAGTACCATAGGAGGTTTTCAATATCTATGCAATACAAGACCAAACATCAGCTTCGCAGTCAACAAATTAAGCCAATTTTTACAATATCCTTTAAATACACAGTGGATTGCAAGTAAAAGGGTTTTGTGTTAACTGAAGGGAACCTCAAATCTAGGACTGCTCTTTCATCCATCATCGTCGCCTTTTGGTCTCCATGCTTATAGCTACTCTGACTGGGCCATCTCCCCTGATGATCGTAAGTCAACAATTGGAAGATGTGCATTTTTAGGGGGAAAAATCTCTAACAAACAGATGACAGTAGCATAGTCTAGCACTGAGGTTGAATACCGAGCCCTATCTCAGGTATCGACTGCAGTCATCTATCTCACATCTCTACTATCTGAGTTAGGATTTTATCTCTCACAAACCCATTCTATGGAGTGACAATAATGAAGCTCTATCCCTAGCTTAAAATTTTTCTCTTTCACTCAAGAACAAAACACATTTAGGTCGACGTACACTTTATAAGAGACAAAGTGGAGAAAGGAGAAATATAAATTAGATACGTCTACACTGAAGATCAACTTGTCGATATCCACACGAAAGTTCGAAGCCCTAGGTTTAGTTCGAGTAGAGGTGTTAACGGAGAAGAATAGAGAGAGGAAAGAGAAATACTACAGACAATAAATCACAAGGACACTACCTACATACAATAGACAATGCATATATTCATATAAGGATTTAAGGGCAAAATAGACTTTCACCACTAGCTAGCTGGACTAGTACAAGTTGTTGTAACAGAACAAATCCCAACCATTTATTTTATTTTGTCCTTTCTATTAAGTGTATGGTCAAGATTAATTCGACAAATGTATAAATATGTGTCTAAGCAAATGATACAAGTAGTGTACAAAAAGTTCATTAATATACCTTCTCTTACGGTGGTTACATCCTCTCCAATGGCAACAACTGAAATCCTCAAAACTCAGGATCGTTTTGTTTCAGAAAGATTCCAACAACAGTTCCTTACGAAACTCATGTTCCTAACCGCATGGCTTTGGACCTCTGAAATCACCGATGAATTGAAGTTCTTGCGAGCCCTATGCAGGATTGAATTGTTTTTTGCTAAGGCAATAGAGTCACAAGCCATTTTGCGAGAGAAGAAGGTGACTGAGTTAGTAGAGTTCTTGGAAAGTAGAGAAGGGAAAGTTATGAATATTGGAGAGGTAGTGTTAGTTACTATGTTTAATGTACAAGATGGTCTTCTATTATCGAGGGATATGATTAGTTTCGAAGAAGAAGATGTAGCAAGTGGATTGAAATGCCTTATATGGAAGATAATAGAGTTGGGTGCTACACCAAACGTTGCTGATTTTTATCATATAGTTGCTCGTTTAGATCCTTAGGGTCTGAAAAGAAAAGTCACCAAGAGCCTTCAAGAAATGTTCGCTTTGTTGAAAAAATAGAGACATAAAAGAGTATTAATGAAAAACATGTTGGAAAAATTACGCAAGATCAAATCTTAGCACAACGGAAATATTATAAATTTTTTTTTCTATAGAATCAACTTTAACAGAATTAAGTTAGAAACATAAAACAAAAAAATGACAATGCTATACTAACCTGTTTCAATTTGTTGTTACAATTTACTGTTTCTTTGAAACTATCAATTCTACGAGCTATTCAATTGTTCAGCCTCTAATGGCATCCATAGATCTATTCAAAGAAAACTCAAATTGAATTTGAGATGAAAAATAGTAAGAAATGCTAGCAACCATTTTTTTTAATTTTTCCTTTTATATGAAAAATCTTATTTTTCATATCCTTGGATTTTATTAAAATTATAACTAAAGTCAAACTTTAATTATAATTATTAATAAATCATTATAAGATCAAATATCACATATTGATCCTTAAAGTTTCTAAAACTTCTTAATTAAGTCCAACTTAATTCAAAATTTATTTTCTCCTTTATAGACTTTTTATGTGTGACCCATTAGGTTCCTAATATGTTGGTAATGATTATAAATTCTAATTCTAATTCATAATTAGAATAAAATAAATTAAAACTCCTTTTAATTTATCTTTAATTCCTCAATTAAATAATTTATAATCATAGATCATGATTGATATCTAGCAACATGTCATTTGTAGATGTTAAATGAATGATGTGACATATCGTACTGTTGTGAATTAATGAAATTCTTCAATGGTGAACTGTACCATTAATTTAAATCAACTTGGATCAACAAGCTAATCATTTCTCATAAAATAATGTCCATATTAATCTTTCCTTGCAAGAAGTTTTATTTTTCATGGACTTTTGGTTTGATTATAAAGTGCCAACACTGAGAAATTTGGTTTCTCAATCAGACTTCTCACTAGACTAATCTTTTCTAGATTGCAATGATCTACAATTTTATTGTCCAAAGTTTCTTTTCTTTTTTGTTTTTGGGTCTCAACTCCGTTAGTCTTTACCCTTTGTTATTCAGTTTGATTTCTTTCCTTAAGAGAGCTCTATTTTTCTTTTCTAACGAGTATAAGAATTCCAAGCCTAGGAGCCACGCAGCTGTTAAACCTTATGTTTGTAAAACGTAGGCCCTTGAGTACCTTTTTGAAGAGCTTTGGAATTCAAAAGACAAGGGAGTTAGCTGCCATGCTGAACTTCTGCACAGGCTATTGATTCTCTACCAGAAACCTATGATGAACAAGTAAAAAAGTCAAGGCGGGCGTTGGCTGATCTCACTCAAAGAGTGATTACAAGAAATAAATAGTAAATATAGACTGTGCCCAAAGATTCTAAACGGTACTTTATACTAGAATTTTGCTCAAGTCTTTTCCTCCCTAATTGTTGTTCCTGCTGTTCTTAGTTCTTAGGCCCAGTTTATGCTGTTCTTTCACTTCTCATTATTATTTCTAAGACTAAATTTGTTTCAGGAATTTATAAATTATGTTTCTTGTGGGCAAGAGTACACAATAATAGATGTAGGTTATGTTCAAATGATAGAAGTTGAATGTAATCTCTACTGTCCTAACTCATTTCTTTTTTGACAATGCTCATTTTCTTCAGCATATTCTTCTGGTTTGATATGTATTTGTTGAAGCAGTAATTATTTCTCATTTTAATACTAGAAAGTGGAAAAAAGTATGTAGATCTTTCTGTAGGCTTCTGTTCACTGATGCTGCACTTAAAAAAAATAAAAGTCCTTCAACTAAAGCTTTATCAACATTGTTTATGTTCAGGTCGCATGCACGTGTTCGATTTTGATTGTTAAGACTTACCCTGTGTTTGGTTGCCGTCCAAAGTCCTGCGGACAGTGGACAAGGACGCAAAAAATCTGTCCCATATGAAGTTTGGTTGCTGTCTGACATGGTTCTTGTCCAGTCCAAGAAGGACATGGACTGTAAAATGTTGTCCGTTCGAAATCAGTGGTACAGACGCCCCCGTCCAACGGACACAGCTAGTAAAAGACGCGTCTGACCCTGTTGTGTTTGTCTGAAACCTAAAACGCAGCCGCTTGGTCTTCGTCTCCGCTTACGTTATTCGTCTTCCGGATTTTCGTTTGCCTGAAACCTAAAACGCAGGGCCGCTCGTCTTCGTCTCCGCTGAGATTCCTCTCCGCTGGTCTTCGTCTCCGCTGGTCTTCCTCTCCGGTGGTCTTCGTCTCCGCTGGTCTTCGTCTCCGCTAGTCTTCGTCTACGCACGGTAAGCTTGTTGTTGTTTCTTTTTTCAGATGCTTGAGTCCTCTTCCCGAATCCTTTGTGGACACCTTCTAACGCATATGTGGGTGTTTCGTTTCCGTCTGTAGCCAGATTTGGAATCTCTCGATTCAGATCCGGTCTTCGCTAACCCCGACTGCTACCATCGTCCTGGAATATTTTAAGGTTAGACTTGAATTTGGAACTCTTCCTTGTTCTTTGTGATTGGTTTGGGTGATGGGATCTGCGTCATTGTTCTGGTTTTGTTTTCGTTGTTCTGTTTTCTATCACTTTCTGAGCATTCCAAACAAGCACGGAAGGACCAACTGAATTCATATTGGTACTTAAACTTCAAGACATATGGGGTAGATGTCATCTTCGTCAAGGGATCCATAGATATATACATCTTTTTCTAGCACTAAATAGAATGAGCAATTACTATATGAATGATGCTTGTGCTATTTGAGATACGACCAACTTCAATACTTCTATTTTAGTTTTGCAAATTATGTGTTGTTTTGCAAATTATGCTTCTTTTTTAGTTTCTATGTATTGAATGCTTATTGTTTAAGTCCTTATGCTTACATTGTAATGATCTTAAAAAACAGAATATGATCTTACAGTAGCCTATATCAATTCAGTTTTTAAGTAGAATACAATTGATTTGTATAGAATGTGAAATAAAAAACATAATGTTAGATGAAACAATAGCAGAAGTAGTGTTTAATTACAATGTACACATGATTGATAAGAGAAGAGCAATGCGATGAATAACCACTTAATTCATTTGACTGTGATATGGTTGAAAGTTAACAATGATGTTAACAATGATGCTGTATGCTTTGTGGGACTCTTTACCTAAAGCACCCAGAATGTGTGACGTTGTCTTCCCTATATCCCTTCACCGTTTTTTTGTTTTCATGCGTATGTCTGTTTACTAATGAACCATTGATGAGAGTACTTTACTGCAATTAGCTTTGCTTTTTTTATTTTGATCCATTTATGGAGATTGTAATATCTGAAAATGTCAGTTGTGAGTCATTACATTTTAGTTGGATATCAGACAAGGGTTCCTGTAATAAATTCGAAGGCTCCTCATGTGTTCTTCTCTTGTTCTGATTTTGGATGAAGTCTTAGCATAAATATAATGAAAGTATGTAACAGGTAGATATATGAATGTGCACGATTAGTTGAAAATGTCAAACGGACAGCACATACATGCTAGTTAAAGACTCTTGAATTTGCTTCTTTTGAGTTATTCAACCATCTTCTAGATAGGTGTTGACTCAGTTGAAGTTTCATAACTGCTTCCCTAAAACATCATTGGCAAGTAATCAATCAAGTAACTTCCTTGGTGGGCATATAGTACTTCCATACTAGGAAAAATTCAGGTAATCAATCAATCAAGTTAGCACTTGAATGAATCAGTGAGAGTATCACAATAATATAGTGACCATAGTGTAGTTAATATTTGAGTATAAATAACAGAAAATGTCCATAACAATAACAGAAAATGACACAATAAGCATCAATTAATTCTGTCAGTAGTTAAAATATCGGAATGAGCAGAGGCATTCACTTGCTATTGATGATTAACCATTGAAACAAAGTAACTTTCAAAGTAACTTTCAGTTCTACCATTGATATGATTCGGAAGGTCAGTGACAGTAACTTGGTGGTTAAATTGATGAAAGTAACTTGTATTCCCTTTCACTTTAATGTTGCAAAATGTTAACTTAAGCATTCTGCACTTGCAACACCTGAAATTCTATTTGAATTGATTTGTACTGTCGCTGTTTTGCTCTATTTAATCTTTTGTGTTTGTGTGATTGTTATATATTGTTGTGAATCTCATGCTATAGGCTACAGCTGTTGGATTGTTTCTGCTTTGACAGAAACAGCAGCATTGTAGTGTTTTGTGCTGAAATTGTAGACAATATGGCCTAAACTCCCCTCAACAAATATCAGTTTCTAACCTTTTGTACATACAGGCTAACTTTTTCCTAGTTAAAGTGCAAATAATAATGCAAATTGAATAGATCAATTATGACATTCAATCCTGATGCATGAAGTTCACACGCATTTCTTACTATTGTCTACATATTTACAAATGTAGGTATTGTACACATACATATAAATGTAGTCGATGATCATTATATTCATTTCTCTGCGCAGATAGTTGTTGGTACAAATCTGGTCTGAATGGATGATGATCATATATTTCAGTTTTTGGCTTTGTTTGAGCTTTGGAATGGGCAATTGAATTTGATGAGAATGTTAATGTTGTTATGCTTGTATGTATACACCAAACAGCGTCGTAGAAGTGAAAATGCTCAAGGTTCTAGGGCATTAACAATACCTAACAGACAAGCCAATATATATCGGATTTTG
>JAOTIZ010038295.1:0-15728 GCA_027123425.1 Erythroxylum panamense | reverse complement strand
CATATTAAGAATTATAATGAAACACATATGAGTTCACCACTTATTAAGATTGTGGTCCATAATAAGCAAATTCTAAAACGTATGTTTTAAGACTAAAGTAACGACCTACTTTATTTTTGAAAACATACTTGATTCCAAATTCATTTAATAGTGCCATTATCAATAGTCGACTACTATCATGATATGAAACTTATCATCCCCTTGAAGTAAACTCCTTTACTTGCACGAAGATAAATCGCAACACTACAATTTAATCCATTATTTTATATTCTTATAATATACATGTTTCCCATACATCTCTATGTATAGATATATTACTTACAAAGGAATCTCGGTACCTTATGACTAGATATATAATGCTCATCAAAATCAAACTCTTTTGTTTTATTAATAATAAATATTTTCCTTACAAAACTATAACTGAAGAAGATTAAGTTACATGTAAATACACTTGCTTTCCAGGGTACTATATTTACATAACTCCAACAATGGTCTAACTACTGCAAGGTCTAACATACCAGTGGTGGAAGATTGTTCTAGGCAATACCACCAGACTTTGTAGTTTGACTTGGGAAGATTTTCTGAGGGTATTTTGAGAGAATTATGTGCCTAAGATTTATCTGGATAGAAAGATGAAAGAATTTTCGGATCTGAAGCAAGGTAGACTCATAGTGGCAGAGTATGAGATAAGATTTAATGAGTTAATAGGGTATGCAACTACATTGATCCCAACTAAGGAAGATAAATGTAAATGGTTTAAGGACAGGTTGAACATAGAGATCAGAACGAGACTAGCTATTTCTAATTTGGTTTATTTTAAGGAACTATGAGCAGCCTCGATCAGAATTGAGCAGTTTTTAAAAGATCTTTAGGGAGAGTACAGACAGGAGTTTAGAGGGAAGAGGCAGGTTGAATCTCAACTAATTCTAGTAGAAGCTTCAGTAAACATCAGAATAGATCATCTCGATTCCAAGCTAGATCAAGACAATCTAGGTTTCGACCAAGAGGTGGATTTGTTCAGTTTGTTAGAGGTAGAGGACAAGTGCCCTCTAGGCAGTCACAACAGATGCCTAATTGTGAACACTGTGGTAAAAAACATGGTGGTGAGTGTTGGAGGTTATCAGGAGCTTATTTTCGTTGTGGATCTGTAGAGCATCAGATCGGAGATTGCCCTAAGATTTTTGGACCACATTCTGGAGTTAGAGGAGGAACAATGACTGAGACAATGGTTCAACAAAGTAGAGCTGTCGAATCTGGAGAAAGAGGATGAGGTAGATGTAGAACTTAGTCAGCAGGGCACAATATCAGGACTAAGGTGCGAAGTAACCAACCGTAGGCTTAGGCTAGAGTCTATGCCATCACTAGACAGGAGGCACAGAAATCCCCAAATATGGTAGAAAATGTGTTAAATGTTTTTCATTTTGAAGCATTTGCATTGGTAGATCCTAGGATCTACACATTCATTCATCATACCACATCTGACATCTAGATTGCATTGTGAGAGACAGATATTGAAATGTGGATTAGAGGTGAGTGCCCCAGTGGGTAGCACAACAGTGATTGGTGAGGTATGTAAAGGGTGCATAGTTCGGATTGATCAGGTAGAGTTATAAGCTGATTTGATTGTATTGCAGTTAAAGGAAATATATATTATTCTAGGCATGGATTGGCTCACTGCTCATCGACAGTGATAGCCCAACTAATTTCAATCATGAGTATTTTGAAACTGATCCGAGGTGGATGTGAGGTTTATCTAGCCCAAGTAGTTGATACCCTGAATGAACAATTGGTTTTAGACTCCAAAAATAGATCACGCACAAACCCAGAAAAACACTTATGTTCTAGAAACAATTTCCAGAAACATCACATAATAGATTCAAAATTATTTTTGAAAGGCAGATAATAGGGGCGGCAAAAATTAGTGATTTCAAAATACACGATTAACCATAACACGATCAATTTCCAGAAAAGAAAAAAAACACATACGTATGTGGAAACAATTCCCAGAAATAAACAGAGAGGCATAGATTTAGTTTTGGAAGAACTCAAAAACACAAGCAATATATGGATTTCTGAAACCCTAAATAGTTAGAAAAATGCAAGGTTCACAAAAACAATTTTCAGAAACCGACAAAACAAGAACAGTCGTCAAATAGCTTCGAAAAAGACAATACCATAAGCATAACAATCAAATCAAAAATAATCAAGCCTCTAATTCAATATTAACAATTAAAGGAGGCTCTGATACAACTGTTGGAATCCAACTGTGATCGAATCACAGGTGTAGCAGAAAATAAAAGTTTTTACAGATTGCAAGCGAGTCCCAATAATTGAATAAACTTGAATAAAACACAAATCGATTTAGAAATTGTACCTTATTCACTTTCTATTGAAAAATCTTTGAGACTTTTTTCGATTGATCAATCACAAGCTGCCCAATTGTCTAGCCTCTGATGGTATCCACAGAGCAATTCTCAAACTACTTTAAGAGAAAGACAAAAGTGCTAGCTTCTAAAAAGCTCTTCCCTTTAAATAGAAAAATCATGATAATCTTTATTAAAATTAAATCTCTTTAATTATAATTACAATTAATTTAATTTTAATAAAATCAAATATCTCATATTTGATCCCAAAATTTCTCAAACTTTATAATTAAGTCTAATTTAATTAAATTGGATTTTCTTTCACAAATTGCTATTTGATGTATAACCGATTAAGTTCCTAATAAATTGACAATGATTATAAATTATAATTCAAATTGTGATTAGATAAATTAAAATTAATTCTCCAATTAAATAGTTCATAATCATAAATCATGATTGACGTCTAATAGCATGTCATGATTACCCAAATATCATGAATGTCAAAGTGATTGAATTAACCTATCTATGCATGACTATAATGTATAATTTAATCCTTTCGTCATTCAATATTCTAATTGGACATAGTGTATATATAGTGTCTACTCTTATCATTCAATCATGTTCGTTCTTACTAATTAGCAATTGATTTATAACTGAAATTTGAAAACTTCTTTTCAAATATCAATTCATTATGGCCAGAGAATTCTATAAATCATTATTAATCGAGAATAGTAGAATATTTCTCTAATTACTTCAGAGTGATGAATCTTGTATTGACTTACTTAACTATCTACGTATGGTTCATACTGTATTCAATTACTACCGACTGAATTATCCTAGAACGATTCTTAAGTAGCATCAAAATACAGTAATTTTTATACTAGATACCTTGGTAACTCAAGTCTGAGGATCAATTATGCAGCCATCATTATAAGATAGTTCATAGATACATAAGGAATATTCCATTCGAAATTCTCATAATCGGGTCAGTTTAATGACTTATTCCCTAATAATCACTCACACATTAGTTTAAGTATCTCTACACTTTAATTTATGAGATCAATTACTTTCTTCATAAGAAAGAAATATAATGTGTGCTAGTTTTACCTTTTAAACAATATCTAGTCTTGATAAAACTACAATTAGGAATATTTAGGAATAACACGTAGTATAAATTGAATCTCATAATTATGATATAATTATAATTTCAATTATAGAGTAATTTATTCCAAAGATTTTATCTTTGGTATTAAACATAAAACATTAATTAAATTAATATATAAAAATAAATAATATTTTTATTAATTAAAATATAATGTCATACATTAATTTACATCTAATTTATTGACTACAAGGGTATAAATTAACAAATTCTTCTTTATCGTTCCGGTATTCAAGAGGTTTCTTTAAATGTCAGGGTCAGACAGTAGACGTGTTGGAGACCTCATCTAAAGCAAATTCGAATATGAAATATCCATATTCATTAATCATAGTGTCCAAGATCATGTTGTGCCCGGTTGACTAAAGGCCATCCTTTTACCAACAATAGAAACTTACAAGAGCGTCATTCCAAGCAGTAGCTCCAACCTTTAACATCTTTAGGGGAGAGCAACGACCTTATTGTTGACGATTTTGGAGTAATATATTTCAGCTTCAAAACATTGTTTTGATGGCCAACGATGATGTTTTGGAGCAGAGATAGAAGAAGTTTAAGTCGAAAGAGGAGGACGAGAGACGAGTGAAAAGGGGAATTTATGGAAAGAAGGACAAAAGGAGGAGGGACCACAAAACCTGAGGAAGCTTTGTCGCTAACTTTTACGGAGGAGAAGGAAGCCGAAATTATCGTAACAGTTGAAGTTTCGTCTTGCGAACTCGGTTAGACTTGATTACTTTTACAAATTCGTTAAATTAAATTCAAATCCAAAGTCTCCACACGATTGCTAGTATAGAGATTGGGATGGCGGAGAATCTGATACATCGCACATGACGAGAAACTGTGGGGTGGGGTCCCAATCAGGAGGAGATTTTGGCAGGAATGCCTCCAAATGCAGTTGTCTTAATGGCCTTGCTGTCTCCCATGTGATTACAATTGCAATATCCCACGGCCCTGTTGTGTTCTTCCACTAGCGTTAGCTGAATCTTTTGGCTCCACCAGTGGATGATTGGACGACGACAGCAAACTTTAATGACTACCCACCCATCGCATTGGATTCCTTCATATCTAGGAGTCACAAAAAGCTCCTCCTCTCCTCTAGACTCTTACCATTTTCCTTCTTTTCACGTTCTCTGTCTACCCATTCGGAATCTATTAAGTTCACTTTCATATGGAGGAATTCAAAGTTGAGTTATCTAGCCAGCACACTTCGAAAACCATTTTGCATTGATGAAAACACAATCGGTACAAAAATAATAGAATTTGTCAAAGATTGCATTGAATTTGAATTACATCAGGAGCGAAATTGGGCAAAAAGGGCTATCTCCAACAAAATGAAATCTTAGTCTCCTATCTTTGGAAACCATATAAGCACACGATGCCAAGAATTTGGGAACCAATTGGCAGGGTCTTCTCCTTGAGCACCCATTCTAAACTCACATGGACAAATAAAGCACCAGTGAAGAAACTAATATGGAGCCTAATAGAAACAAATTATGCAATATGACAACCAAGTTCACATACTTATTAATACTCTTAAGTTACTATAACAACCTAGTGACAAATTTGACTCAATTGAGGATATTCTTAAGAAAGTGGCAAACCGTGACAAAATGTTGCCTTAATTGAGGTATCCCTCTTAGATAGTATAGCAAATCTAGAATTTGATGGTCGTAATAATATTGAAGCTTCTCCACCACTGCATACTTCTGCTACCAAGCAAGCTTACACTAATAAGGATACACCTTTCACTGTAGTGAGAAGATCCTCAAATAGGAGAAAGAAGTCAGGCTCAAAATCCCTCTTTAATGTCCTTATTAACTTGGAACATGAGAGGGTTAAACAACCCAAGAAAATAATAAGCTCTTTTTAACCTTTTACTTTAGGAAAAACCATTTTTTTCTTGACCTTTTGGAGACCGATATAAAGGCTAGTGCCTTTTATCAAGATACATGGTTAATTAATAGGAATTGACAGGTACTCTCTAGTCACCAATGCCACTACAATAACAAGATCATTGTATCTTTTAACCCCTCCTTTGCTAGAGTTAATGAAAAGAAAGCCTTTAACTAATTCATCCATATCTTTCTCTTCCTTTTGCACTTAAACATCTATGATGAAGTCATATTTGTACATATAACATAGCTTTTCAAAGACAAGCTTTATGTAAAGATAATATGGACTTTGGTAGCTTGATTCAACGTCCTTGGATTGTAAATGAGGATTTTAATAACTTCCTCTTCTCTTATAAGGTAAAAGGTTACCAGACTCAGGTGCCTCAAACAGGCAACTTTAGTAATTACCTACACCATTTAGGCTTAAAAGTTCTTAGGAATATGGACACCAATTCACTTAGTTTAATAAACAAGTAGGTCATCTACTTCTTAGGAAAAAGTTAGATAGAGCTCTCATCAATGGTAATAAAGCTCAACTTTCTTTAGCAACTTCTGTGAGTTCCTTTCTCCAGTGGTCTCAGACCATTCCCCTATTGAATTCATAATCAATAAGCTCTCTGTTAAAAGGAAATATCCTTTCAGGTTTAGTAACTACTTGTTTAATCATCCCAAATTCAATGATGTTATCATCAAAGCATGTCAAAACAAGTGCATGAATTTGATTCCTTCAAATATTACTCCAATCTTAAAGACATTAAGTAAGAACTCAAGGACATATAAACCTAAAATAATAGTGATACTCTAGAAACTCTTAAATCAACAAGGGAAAAGCTCAAATACCATCAAACATTACTCCTAACTAAGCCTAAAAAGACACAACTCATTATGTAGAAAAGGAATTCCCTCAATGATTACATAAATTTTCTAAATAATAATAATTCTCTTCTAACTAAAGATCAGGGATCTAATAGTTAAAAGAGGGGAATGGAAACTCCATATTCTTTTATACCTCAATGACGAGTAAGAAAAATACCAATAGAACATGTGTTTAAAGAGATAATGAGGGCTCTTGAAAATTTTCTCAAGGTGAACTCCATGGCCTAGATATCCACTAAAACATTAGGGTCTTCTAGAGGCAATAGTGATCCAAAGAATATCATCAAGACATGCTTCCAAACTGGCATTGTAGAACATCAAACTTCCTCTCTCACTACCCCTTTCCAAAGTCATAAGGTTAAGGAAGCATTATATATCTTGGAGGCTAATAAAACCCCAAGTCTAAACTTTTTCAATGTCTACTTCTTTTTAAAATGATGGAATTTTGTAAGAGACATAGCCACTAAAGTTGTACTAAAGTTCTTCTCATATAATAAGCTTCTCCATGAGATTAATAAGTCTTTCATTACTCTTGTTCTTAAAATGTATAACCTCTTTATCCTATAAGATTTTAGATTAATTTTGTGTTGCTATGTCATTTGTAAAACCATTTTAATTTGACTGTTTATAGATTAGTGATAATATCTTTATTTCTCAATATTTATTTAGGAATTATTGTAAGGATAGCATGATTAAAATGTCTACCTTTAAAATTGATTTTAGTAAGGATTTTGGCTTAATAGGATGGGGTTTTCTATTTGAAATTATAAATCCTTATGGTTTACCCCCAAATTCATTGGTTGAATCTACCAATGAGTCACCACACTTACAATATACTTATCAATAGTGAGCCATCAATAATAATCAAGGCATCTAGAGGTCTGAAAAAAGGGGATCCTCTTTCCTGTTATCTTTTTAGCTTGTTTATGGAATTTCTCTTAATAATGATCAAGCATAATACTGCTAACTCCTAACAATGTTAGTTCCACTTCAGATGTAGGAAAACTCAACTCTAATACGTAAGAAAACTCAACTCTTTATTCCAACTTTTTTCAAATGACATCTTACTATTATGCAGAGTTAAGCTAGACTCAGTCAAGCTTATGCTCGTTAGAATCAGTCAATCTTATGCTCAATGTACTTAATAAGTTTCAATTCATCTCATAGCTCTCCATTAATGGTGGCAAAAACTGTATCATTGTGTTTACAAGCCTTGATTTTATTATTAAAAAAGTTATCAAATAGTCTAGCTTTAAAAAGCTACAACCTCCTATTAAATACTTAAGAATCCTCTTTGTGACCTCTAGGCTTCCTTACCAAGACATTCAGCTTCTATTTGATACCATAAATAAGAAAAATAGAAGTTTTTGTAACAAGTTTATTTTATTTATAAGTAGATAGTAGTTAACTAAGTTACTTCACTCAAGTATTCAAGTCTTTTGGTGCAATCATCTGTTACTCTCATATAAAATCACTAAGGACATTGAGACACAATTAAAAGATTTTCTCTTAAGTGAGAATCCTTCCAACTCTTCAAAATTTAATATCAAATGCCTAGAAATTTACTACTAAAAATATAAAGGTATTAGGATTGAAATCCACTCAAATCTTGAATAAAGATGTCCTTGCTAAAACACTACAGAAGCTCTTTAAAAATAAGAAATCATTGTGGGTTAGTTGGGTGCATAGCCACTTCTTAAAACACAAAAGTCTAGGATAGTGACACCTAAACCCAAAATCTCTTGGTCTCTTTAATAGTTGCTGATGTTAAGAGGGAAGTTTGTTACTAGTTGTTGTTTGCTTTGGTTAGGAGATAGCATAGTGACCTAGTGTAGCATAGTGACCTAGTGCAAGATCAAACTTGCTTGCTATCCCAACACATCTATCCTTTTTCTTAAGTTCAGCATAGACATTGGAGCTAATACATGTTTGTGGTATAATTTATGGCAGCCATTAGAGCCCCCACATCTACTCCCTATTGTTACTATCATGATGAATAGATTCCCTACAAATTAAATTGTGAAGATGCTCATTAATGGAAGCTCTTAGTCTTAGCCATATCATCAAACATTAAACTGCTCTATCATTATGGATAATATGCCTTCATATCAACCTGATTTAAGTAAATAGGATAGGGTCATCTAGAATAAGCATATTTTATAACAATAGACCAAGTTATGTAATCTTTATGGACACAATTCACATAGTTCAATGTCATAAACTAGTTTAAAATTCCTCCAATCTACCTAAATCTCCCTTCATCCTTTATCTTCCAAATAAGGGATGCCTAAGCATAAAAGATATCATTTTATGGCTCCTTCAATAACTAGGCTTACCCCCTCTGTAATGATCAATATGAAAGCTCAGATAATCTCTTCTTTAATTGCTTCCTTGTTACTGATACTTGGCAATCCATAATTCAACTTTGTGAGATTTGTTGCTGCAACTAATAGTAGCATATCATGAGTGGGCATCACAACTTAAGTTTAAGTTATAAGTAGGAATAAAAAATGTTTAGAACCATCTTCAGCTACTTCATATACTCAATATGGAGGAAAACGAATAAGAAGTCATTCTCAAATAGTACTATCGACCATTGCTCCTTTAAAAACATACACTTTATTGGATTAAGGAAGTCCTTAAAAATAGAAACTACACAGGACAGTTCAACCTATCATTGAACATTTTATGGAATCTCTTATCTTCATCTTTTAAAAAAAAACCTATCTTTACACAATTAAATTTATAGCAGTAGTGAGTAGGTATTATATCCATAGAGAGTGCTCGTGTAGATTTGTAATGAAAAAAATAATGTTTAGGATATGGGGGGCTTTGGTTGGAATTAAAAGACAAAATAAAGTAAAATTGAATTAACCAAAGCAAATCAAATTAAACAACCTAGAAGTGAGGAAATTGATGAATGAGTTTGAAATCTAGTTCTTGGTTCAATCTTAGCCTACACATAGATAAACATACTTCATCGTTTTATTGTTCTCATACCTCTCTTGTCCACTCAAATATCTAATTAGATGTAAAACTAAACAATTCTGATTTCAAATTTATGCATGATCGTGCATCTTCCACTGCATGGTGAATGTTTCATTTCTTGCATTTTGTTATCCCATCTTCACCCTATTCCATCTCCCTCTTTTTTCATAAAGACAAATGAGTTTGAATATCAAGAGTTTCCAAATTATACCTAAGTCAAATATGAACCAAAATGACTTTCTTAAACATTTCGTAATATTAATCATTAAGTGTTATGGAGCAAATGTATAATCAATTAAGCATATATCAAGAACTCCCTCATACCTAACTAAACAGTAAACCATTCAATTGTCTTCTTTGCTCATATGAAGAGTAACCTATTGTTTTACCTTCTCTAGGGTAAAAAATAACCCTTTATAGTACTACTAAATACAAATCAACTTCTATTAAGAAAGATCAAATATATCTCAATTTCCCTCTTTTATGCACCAACATAGTGTGACTTATAAAGATGCACAAACATCATTAAAATACTTAAGAAACAATTAAACACTCATAAATATGTGAAAAGATCCTCAAAAAATTAAATTGTTAAGTATTTATTAGACATTTTCCTATTTACTAGACATTAGGAATGAGAACATCCCTCATTCACTACAAAGTTAGTCATTATAGCAATAATTTCTGGTGTGTTTGGTTAGCCAACTCACCCTCAATTAACATATGATCATCGATTGGTTGATTAATGTATCAACTGATAGCTCACTTAAAACGCTAAAAACTTTCTAAAATCAAACTTCTTCTCACTCTATAGGCTTCGATTAACCAATATCTCTAGTTTGATCAGTCGATATCTTTCCTTAAAATAATTTTTAGAAAGAGAACATCAGATAGGTCAACCTAACTTCATATCATTCAACTTAATGATGGCCCAACTTTAACTAATAAAATAATGCAATCAGTTGACTTGCCTCCACTATATGTTTGACATTAGTTACTATTTAGAACATTTTCAATTTTATTTTCGGTTTTAAATTCATTGCTTATTTTTCATCCCCTTGAAAAACTTGAACGTTCACTTAAATAACTATTTTCTAAATTGAAAAAACATAAACTAAAGCAGAATTTTCCTTAAATCTTAGTTAAAAACATCATTTTGCATGTTCAAAAAGTAATGCATTAAAGTACAATATGAAATGATATACACCTATTGAACTTTTAAATGTGTTGTAAAACACAAGTAAAGGGTTGTAAGGAAACAAAAGCCACTCTTAATCTGTGACTTTTCCTTACTCATTACTTGATCATGCTTTGGTCAATAATCTCCCATTATGATAACTTAACCTTAGCTTTTTATCTCCAATTGATTCAATAGTTTGTTTTCTACTTATATTATTTGATCTTTCACATATTACTTGATTTTTTGTATATGACTTGATTATTTGACAATCAAAAGTACTATTATCATTAAAAATAAAATTAGTTAAAAAATATTTTGTTATTGTCAATTTAACACAACAACAATAATACCCAATAGAAATTTCACTAATATGTAGGGTTTGAGGAGGTCTAGTAGTACTTAAGCTTACCCCTAATTAGTAAAGAGATTGTTTCCAAATGACCAACATGAATGAATAAAAATAAAAAGAAAAATAGAAAGGAAAAATAAAAATAAATAATACCAATAATACTAATAATAATAGAAATAACAACAATAATAATAATCATACTAACATTAATAATCATAAACATAATAGTAATACCAATACTACTGCTAATAATAAAGATATTAATAATAGTACTAATAATAATAACAATAACAATGACAATAGCAACGACAATAATACGTAATTATCTCTGAGGTTAACTACAAAAGGCAAGAGTTAAAAGATATAAGAGAATTACTAGGTTCTCTTTACTAAGGATCCTTTACCTAAATTCTAGCACGCTAAAGTTTTCTATTATGGGTCATGTCGCACGCTAAAGTTTTCTATTATGGGTCATGTCCTCGATAAGGTTCAACATTGTCATATCTTTTTTATCACCTCCCCCTAATTTTTCTTAGGCCTCGTTATTTTTTCCTTACAATCTCTAAGTACAATCTTCTCGCATCTATTCACTGGAGCATATGAGTTTCTCTTCTTAACATGTACAAACCACCTAAGCCTTTTCTCTCTTAATTTGTCTATAATACTAGCTACCTTTATTTTGTCTTTTACCATGACATTCCTTTTCCTTATCCCTTTTTGGTAAGGTTGCACATCCAATGGAGCATCCTCATCTCCATTACTATTAGCTTATGACTATGACTTGTTTGATAGGCCAACACTCTGCCCCATAGAGCATTATTGGCCTAATCGCTAAATGATAGAATTTGCCTTAAAGTTTGGTTGATATCTTCTTGTCACACAAAACTCCTGAAATACCTCTCTATTTTAGCCACCCTAATTTGATCTAATGAACCATATCTTCATCAATTTCTCCATTGCTCAAAATGATAGATCATAAATACTTAAAACACTCCTTTTGCAATATAACTTCTGAACCAATCTTTACCTCCACGTCTGTAAACCCCTTCTAAACCAATCTTTACCTCCACATCTATAAACCCCCTATGTCCCAAAAAGTTACACTCCACATTCTTAGTGCTACTCAATCTAAAACCCTTTGATTTTAACATATCCCTCCAAAGTTCAAGCTTGGCATTAACACCCTCTTTTGTCTCATCCACTAAAACAATGTCATCAATAAATAATATACACCAAGGCATATCCCCTTAGATGTCCTTGGTGAGCTCATCAATTACTACTACAAATAGAAAGGGACTCAAAGCAGAACTTTGGTATAGTCCAAATCTATATAAAAAAGCTTTGTATATCCTCTTACCATCCTTACTTTAGTTTTTACACCTTCATACATATCCCTAATAATCTGTATGTAATTCATCCCCTTGACTTATAAAGACCTCCACATGATTTCCCTTGGAACCTTATCATATACCTTGTCCAAATCAATAAAAATCAAGTGTAGGTTACGTTGTCTTTCCTCGTAGTACTCCATTAACCTTCTAAATAGGTGCAAAGCCTTTATCATAGACCTTCCTAGCATGAACCCAAATTAGTTTTTCGAGACAAAAGCATCCTTTTTTATTCTCTTCTCAATTACTTTTTCTCATAACTTCATGGTATGACTAAGTAATTTGATGCCTCTATAGTTGTTACAGATTTATATAACCCTTTTGTTCTTGTATAAAGGAATTATCATACTACATCTCCATTTGTCTAGCATTTTGGTAGACTTAAGGATCACATTAAAAAGTTCGGCTAACCAAGTAACACCCTCTTCGCCTAGGCTCTTCCATACCTCTACTGGTATCTTGTCAGATCCTACTGCCTACCTCCCTTCATCTCCCTCAACATATTCTTAATTTCATCCCCCGTAATCTGTGGGCAGTAAGTAAAATTGCGAAACCTCTCAAACGAGCTAAGGTCAACTAAGCGGATGTTATCCTCCACCTCTTCATTAAAGAGGCTATAGAAGTACCTCTGTCATTTATTCTTGATGTCATTTTCAGCTACAAGAACATGTCCTACTTTATATTTTACACAATGGACTTGATCAAAATCCCTTTCTTTTTGTTCCCTAGCTTTCGTTAACTTGAAAATATCCTTTTCTCCATCTTTAGTATTCAATCGTTGATAAAGTTTCTTGTAAACTCTACTTTTAGCTTAGCGATTATCATCTTTGCCCTTTTCTTTGCTAGTTTATACCTTTCTTAATTACTAACTCTCTCTACATTTGTAGAGCTATCGTCTAGCTTTCTAGGTGTCCTTCTTGAACTTAACTTTTTTTTTGAACATCCTCATTCCACCACCAAGCCTCCCTCTTACTACCCCTCGAACCCTTAGAAATACCCAACGCCTCGATAGTTGTGTTCCTTAAAAGAGTTGCAACTCTCTCCCACATCTGGTTAGCTTCTCCCACCAAACCCCAATCTTCTCCATAAATTACCCTATCTTTAAATTATTTCACCATATCCCTTTCAAATTCCACCATCAGATTTTGGTGCACTTTTTAGGACTTCTCTTTCTACTCCAATCCTTAATAAAAAGATTCAATAGCAACCTATGTTGGGTTGACACGCAAGCACTAGGTATCACCTTACAATCCTTGCAGCTCAATCGATCACTCCGTCGTATTAGGAAGTAGTCAATTTGAGTCCTCATGGTTCTGTTCCTAAAAGTCACCAGATGCTCTTCGTTTCCTGTTAAACAAATTGGCTATCACCAACTCAAAGGCTACTGCGAAATCCAACAAAGTTATCTAACTATGATTCCTTTCACCATACCTAAAACTTGCATATGTTCTTGAGTATCCATTTAAGGCGCATATGTTCTTGAGTATCCATTTAAGGCTAATCCAATATGACTATTAAATTCTCCTCCTAGAATAACTAACTCACTGGGGGGTATTTGTTGAATCATCTCATCTAACTCTTCCCAGAAATGACGTTTAATGTGTTCATCCAACCTAACTTGAGGTGCATAAGCATACACCACATTTATAATAGCTCCCTTCACCACAATCTTTAAGGACATGATTTTATTGCTAGTCCTCTTTGCACCCACAATATATAGTATGAGTTTCTTGGCTACTAAGATATCTATTTTATTTTTTCGTCTCGAACCCCCTGGTACTAAAGTTTAAATCCATTAATCTCTTTCACATTCACCCCTGTCCACTTTGTCTCCTACACGTACACTATATGAATCTAATACTTCTCTAAAGTCTCCACTAATTCTAAAGACTTCCCCATAAAGGACCCGATATTCCAAGAACATATTCGTAATCTATCAACATCTTTTCTTCTTCTAAACCTAAACCTCACCGAAAGACTAACCTTTGTACTCACATCAGAGCTCTCGGTCAGCACTCCTATCCTAATACCTAAAACAAACTAAAGAAGACATGCATAATAAGCCCCTAAACAACTCTAATAACAAGAAATGAAGAGAAGCAAGATTGATATTTAGCCACCAAAAGGGCGTGACAATATACAAGCTAGAAAAATCACAATTAACCTTAAATGCACGATACTAAAAATATAAAAATAAATTACAAGATCCAAAGTTAAGCCACTATTAGCAACAAACTACTACATAAAAACAAGCTAGAACACGAGACAGAGTTGTTAAAAAACAATAATATTAGAAAGTAATGATAATAAAAATAATAAATAAATTATATAAAACAAATTGTTTTGATCTATCAAAGATTCCGCACACCAACTTTGTATTTACCTATTGTATTAATCGTTGTTCACCTAAATTGTCGCTGGAAAAGGGACTCACGTTGATTATGCCTTTAGAGATGTAAGGTCAATAGCTCCTTCTTTTGCTTCCTGTTCAAGTACGAAATACTCCAACACTTGCAATATAAAAATTCAGTAATTATAATAAGTAAAAATAAATAGCTAAATCTGTACTAATACTATTTAAATTGAATAATAATAAAATAGAATAATAAGAATAAAATAATAGTAAGAATAAAATAATAATAAAACAATTAATTAAATCTTAAAACATTCCTTAAATAGAAACAAAGAAACTAAAAGGTGTCTTGTTCCAGAAGCTCCTTGAAATGGCTAAGCCTTGATAAGCAACCGGTACGGCCAAGTCCAACTTGACTGCTCCTCTTTTTGTCTGAAGACTCAGACATCGACGCTCACGACCTAACCGTTGTGACCAGTTTAGTTTGACTGATCTTCGGTGCTATGACAATAGGCCCAATAATTAATATCAATAGAGAGGACAGATTGGACGTAGAGTAAGATGATGCAGATGCCAGGACATGGATTAGCATATGCCAATTTGTTTTTGCTGCTATCTCTCGAATTTTCAGAAAAATTCCCAATTCAAAATGGTTGCTTCATCTTTGCACTACACTCTTGAATAACCATATAAGAATAAATCAAATCCTAGCTGGTTTTCTCTACGTTGTGGGACTTTATCCTACAGAAAAATCTTCAAAATTGAATGACAAATGCAAACTAGATTCTAAGAAAAAAAAACAAATAAAAGCTACTTAATTAATCCTTCACACTAAAGTAATCACCAGGAGGTTGGTGTCGTCGAGGTTGCTAGTCACAACAGAGAACAATCACCAATCACAACCTCCAAATCTTTCTAAGTTTCAACTGCAGATTGTCAATTTAACAGAAAGTATAATTTTGACACAATAAATAAGAATAGTTTAGAACTAAAAATATTTTGATTAAGGGATTATACTTTTTGTATTGTTGATACAAGTAGTTAAGAAAGAAAGTACTTTGCAAAAAATTTAAAGATTCTAATGAATGAATATTGTAAAAATAGATGTGGTTCAGCCGGAATCTGGCCGAACGGTGCGTTGCCGTTTGGGTCCATCGATTGGCAACCTTCTGTGATGAACTTC
>JAOTIZ010038248.1:0-15735 GCA_027123425.1 Erythroxylum panamense | reverse complement strand
AGATATATAATGCTCACACAAATAAAACCAAACTCTTTTGTTTCATTAATAATAAATATTTTCATTACAAAACTGTAGTTGGAAGAAAATTAAGTTACATGTAAATACACTTGCTTTCCAAGGCACTATACTTACATAACTCCAACATCATGATTAGTAGAATGTCCGTTGAATATAGAAAGTTGAACAATGAAACCCAAAAAGATCATTTTCCCTTTCCTTTGTTGATAAAATGCTTGAGAAGTTAGAAAAGCATTCATATCTTCATCACATAGATGGTTATTTTGGTTTTTTCAAATTCTTATTCATCTTAATGACTAAGAAAAGGCTACATTTACATGTCCTTATAGTACCTTTTCCTATAAGAGAATGACCTTTGGACTTTATAATGCCTTTACTACTTTTTTTCTTGAAAAGATTCCCCTTATATTTTTTAAAATTTTATGATTAAAATTATTTTGGTTTTATTAAAAACATTTTGAAAGTGTTTATGGATGATTTATTTGTATATATCACTACTCTTATTGAATGTCTACGTAATGGGTTTAAAGTGTTGTAGTGATATGGAAGTTAACCTTGTTTTACATTAGGAGAAATGTAATTTCCTAGTAAGGGAAGATTTTATTATAATACACATGGTATCCAAGTAAGGAATTGAGGTTGATAAGGCAAAATGTAATGTGATTGAGAAAAAGCTATTGCCAACACTATCTAGGTTAAGAGGATTTTCTTAGGTTTTGAAGTTTCTATCATCATTTTATAAAATATTTTTCTAAAATTTCTAAACCTTTAGCTAATTTGCTTCTTAAAAATATTACTTCAAATTTTGACCAAAGATGTATCAATGCCTTTTTTAGGTAAAATGATGCATTTATATCTACTCTATTTATACAACCTCCCAATTGGAATCTCCCTTTTAAGGTTACTTATGAAGCAAGTGATTATGTAATAGAAGTATTTTGGGGTAAGATGATGCATAACATTTACTATACAAGTCTAACAATGGATGAGGCTTAAGTAAACTATGCTACCAATGAGAAAAAACATTATTAATCGTGTTGTCATTAATAAATTTAGGTTACACATAGATCAAATATTATTACCTACATCGATCATTTTACCATCAAGTATCTTTTAAGAAAGAAGGAAGTTCAACCAAGATTGATTAAATGGATCCTCTTTTTAAAAAATTTGACTTAGAGATTTAAGAAAAAAATGGGAACTGAAAATTCAATGGCTAATCATCTTTCTAGATTAAGGTAAGATCTAGATGAGAATAGAGAAAATGTGCTATCTATAGATGATTCCTTCTTATAGGATTAGTTGTTCATCGTCTTAAAGTTGGAAGCGCTATAGTATGCTGACTTTATGAATTTCCTTATAAGCATAATTCTACCACCTAATTTATGTTGCCAATAAAGGAAGTTTTTCTTAAAGGTGAAACAATTTTATTTAGACAAAACCTTGCTATTTAAGTGTTATGGTGATTTCATTTTCAGAAGATGTGCTCCAAAAGATAAAGTGGAGAGAATAATATTTCATTTCCATGCTTCATATTATGGTGATCATACTATTGCTTTAAAGATATTTGCCAAGATTCTACAAGTGGGCTTCTATTGGCCTACCCTCTTTGAAGATATTCATAGGGATATGACAACTTATGACTATTGTCAAAGAATTGGAAATATTTTAAGGAGAAATATGACATCTCTTAACAATATCTTAGAATTTAGAATATTTTATATTAGAGTAATAAACTTTACGAGCCCTTTTCCAATCATCATGTGTCGACAATTACATTCTTATGGTAGTGGATTATGTTTCTAAATGGTGGAAGTAGTGGCATCCCTAACTAATGATGCTAAAGTAGTAGTAGTAAGGATATTCAGGAAGGTAATCTTCCTGAGATTTAAAGTTCCTAGAGCTATAATAAAAAATGGTGGTTCGCATTTTACTAAATGATAATTTAAAGCTTTTTTTAGGAAATATTTTGCCTTAGGATATCATCAGAAAAAGGCCAATTTGAGGTTTTAAGTAAGGAAATCAAAAGTATACTATAGAATACGATTACTAGAATGAGGAAAGATTGTATAATGAATCTAGATGGAGTCATATGGGCATATCATACAACCTAAAAAAATCCCACTTGAATGTTTCCATTTAAACAAATATATAGGAAGTCCTTTCACCATTTGATTTAGTTGGATCAAACAGCTTATTAGGCAATCAAAGCCCTTAACTTTGATATAAAGTCAATGGGAGATTATTGCTTCAACACTACGAGCTTTATATGTTAAGGTTGGATGTCTATCACAATGTCATGATCTATAAGAAGAGAACCAAATGATGGTATGAAAGAAATCCTTATCAAGAGCTTATGAGGAGTATTAGGTATTGCTTTATAAAATCAGTTTAAATTTTTTAGGAAATTTGAATTCAAGGTTGTTTAAGTTATTCCACATGCATAAAACTTTTCTTAAGGAGCAATCAAAGTGTGATGTAAGAATATCAAAGTTTTTAAGGTGAATAAACAACAATTAAATCCTTATATAATAAGAGATTCGATCGAGAAAGGAAATACACATGTCCTATATGATCCTTTTACACATTTTTTAGTGATTCAAAGCTCACAATCTAAAATGAATGCTGGTTGGGAGACTACCCAAAATTATCGTCTTTTCATGTTTCAATTTTTATTATTTTAGATATCTTTTCTAGTAGTTATTGATTATGCTTAATGTTGACATGGTTTGAAACTTGCTAAATCATTATTAAATTTTCATAGACAACTACTTGGGTTTTTTTTATACAATTTTCTAGGTTAACATGGTAGGAATATATCCCCATGTCCATAACCATATATTTATTTCACATAAAGAAGTTAAGAGAAAAAATTTAGGAAATCACCAATGCACAATCTTGTGTGGGTCTATTTCCTAAGAAACCTTAGCATGCTTTTTTCATATTGATAAAGACCTAAGTACAAAAAACATAATACACAAATTCAAGATATAGTTAATACATAATGTCGTGTACACTTCATGTAAGTAAACACCTTAGCGTGCACACTCCCGTGTTAACCTACAACATTTTATATGGAGAACTAGTAAAGAAAAATTTTAAATATAAGACTAAGACAATGTTGTCTAGCTAATATGCCCCAAAATATAACCCAAATACACAAAACATATCTATGGACACACCTATATGTTGACCAAGTAAAATTCATTAATTTTTTGGTTGCATAATATGAGGATAATATGGTAGCATGTTGGATCTGTGCTTATACGTCAAATTGAAATAGGGAGAACTTATTCTAAACATGGGATATATATGGTCCTATGTTTACATCGTGTTCTTCAAAACCCACACTTAGATAGACATTGTCCTCCAAGTGTTAGAATAAAGTTTCTATCATATCCATCTTGTGTTGGTTACACCCTTCTATTTCTTTATTAAATGCATAAGATATGATAATGCATCATATCCTACATCTGCCCTACATTCTATCAACATTGCACTGTGTATTTTTTCATATTACCCTTATTCATTAAATATGAACCTATGTGTATATTATGTAGTCCTTGTTTCCAAATCAGCATGACACAAACACTCTCCTACATGTAGCTCATATTAATTTATGCTTGTTTCATACCTCCTCCTCTTATTTTCTCTTAATTTCAATGCTGTTTAAAGAAGTGTTGAAGCTATTTTAAACTTCCCTAGCCTTCTTTTCTACTATTTTATAACCCACACTCATCTACTTAGATACTAGGGGCATTATCTTGAAAAAGAACTCAAGTTTTCCATAAAAGTTTTTATAGAGTCTTGGGAATTTTTACATTTCCTTCATCAATCTTTACACACAATATAGGTATCCATCTTACCTAACATTTAATTTTTTTAATTCATTTTTGACTTCTAAAGATAAAACTTATATTTTTAAAAAAATAATGAAGTGCATTAACTATAGGTGAAACTAATACAACATTACAATGTGTACCGGACAGTTAGCCTACAATTAGTTACAAAAATAGTTACTGAAACTATACCTAAAAAGGAATTAGATTGATATTGATTTCAACTTATAAGTGCCATCTATTTTCCATATCCAATGAAAGAGTACGCTGGGCATTCTTAGCAATAATGAGTAGATGAGAAATAGCTCCTTCACTATTGAGGAGGGAAAAGGAATAGCCTATCCATAAAAGGATTAGATTTGACACATCTAGTTTTAATTCATGTGCAGTGACTCCTAGGACATATGCAATACACCAATATCCTACAGTGGAGCTTCCACCATCAGAATCCCTCATAGAGTAGTATGAGCAGTAAGAGCAGTCAAAGTACCCACTTCTATAATTCACTATTAGGTTTGAATTAAAGGTGTTTAGTTGTTATGAACCAAATAGTTTGAACCACCATGATATATAGATTGGGACATATTACGAAAGATCAATGTGGTTAATTAAGTAAGGGAGATCATAATTTTTTTATAATTGACAAGATTTTTTCAATATCTTAGAGTTAGTATACTAGGAGCTTATCATGGAATTCATATGACCTTTTAGGTTGATGATAATAAGAAATCTTGGGAGGATGATTATGTAACCAATTTTTAGCTTAAAGGCATCAATAACAATTTTAATAGAGGAGGTTAGCCCATATGAGGACCAAAGTGTGTATGTAACATGTGAAAACACTAACAATACCTTAGCCTCTAAGCCACACACATGCCTTTTGGCCAACAATTTGTTAGCTCAAGGCTCCCAATTTAATGATTATGTTGATAACAATCAATAATATTCAGTTACATTTCAAATTCAAATTTATTTAACTGAATTATCTTATTTATCCAAAAGATAACAATATAAAAATGGTTATATAACTTAGATATTGGTTTAAATGAGAGGATAAAGTTCTAACAACTCCTATTTTACAAGTACCAACTTAACCAACTCATTCAAATAGTCAGAAATGATTTACAAAATCTAGAATGGATAGTCCTATCATTTCTATATAGACGAAGGAACCTACTATCTACCCAATTCAATAGTTGGCTCCAAGACACGGTAAAAAGCTTATCTAAATGTCTGGATATTTGAAGATACTATCATAGATGATATGGAAAATGTTTTAACAAATTCAAAATTGACTTAGTCAATTAGTTCATGATAAAATTGAAGCAAAACTAGTATATGGGAAGAAAATTTCAAAAGTGTAATTAAATGGAACTCATATTAAGAAAGAGTTATTGTATCCACTCATAACCAAATTTAAAATACATCAATAGCAGATACACCCATACTCGGAAAGTCATATCTTTATCTACCCTCTGTGTTTTAGAAAGTGAAAACACTCTATTGAGAGAGAGTATCCATTATAGCTCATATTGAACAAATCCTACTTTTAGTTGTTGAGAGCTTGTAAAGGCTTGCCAAAAACTACTAGTGTGGAAGGTTGAAGAACCTTGTAAAAGATATAAATGTGATGTAGGTTTGGTTTTAAGTCAAACCAGTATAAATTAGTTGTTTCATTCTTTCTCTTTCTTTAGCTTTTAAATTTTAACACTTTAGCCACTATTTTTTTCAAATTGTAAGATGCTCCTTTCATTTTAAATTTTAAAAGCAGCCCATCTTTTGTACAAATTGATAGTAACATGCTAAAATTTTCAAGTCACAAACAATTCACCTCCTCTTGCATGTGTTTACTTTATCATTTGGTATCAAAGCAAGGTTTCACATTTATTGTGTTTTACAGCATGTGAAAGATCATGAAAAACAACTTGAGAACTCTTAAGGGATAATTTGTCACAAAGTCTCCTTATTTTAATGGAAACAATTATTCCTATTAGAAGGAAGGATGAAAATCTATCTTCATTATATAGATATTGAAGTCTGTAAAGCTATCATAATAAGAGCTACACTTCTTACTACTAATGATATGGAGAGATGGACCGATATTGATAGAAGAAATATGCAGCTGAATGCTAAGGCAAGACATCATTTGATTTGTGCACTCTCTTTAAAAGAATATGAAAAGATATCCTACTTTTCTACAGTAAAGGAAATGTGAGATAAACTTCAAGTTACCTTTGAAGGAACAAACGAGGTAAGGAAACATAAGATAAGTCTTTTAGTGCATCATATGAAATTGTTAGCATGAAATAGGGAGAGACCATAGACGATTTTTTTGGACAATTCAACAACATCACAGCTTTGAAGAAATTAGGAAAGACATATCCCAATGATGAGCTTATAACAAAGATTCTAAGGTTATTGCCAAAGGAGTGGAGACCTAAAGTGGTGGCTCTAGAAACTGCAAAGGATCTAGACCCTATTTCACTTGATTGGCTAAGAGGATACTTGATGATCTATAAGATAGAGCTTAAACGAGATGAAGGATCCTCTTATAGAAGAATAATGGCTCTAAAAGCTATTGATGAATCAACTTCATCTAATGGTGATGAAAGCAACACTGAGTTACAAAGAGATGGAGATGGTGAATTCAACCTTAAGGTCAAAAAGTATGCACGTTTTTACAAAAAGAAGTTGAAAATGACTGCACATTTTTACAAAATGAAGTTGAAGGAGAAAACAGAAGGAAATAATAAAACTAGAAATAGTAGGTCCATTTCAAAAGGCAGTACCAATACACAAAATACTCAAATTATATACTATCACTGCTAGAAGCCTGGACACACAAGACCAAAATGTTCCCTTCTTCTTCAAAAGGACAAAATAGAAAACAAAATACCTAGAAAGAAAGTTATGACTGTAGCTTGGTCTCATGAAGATTTTGAAATTTTGATGAAGAAGAGCCTAAAGAAGCAAGCAATGTTTGCCTTATGGCCACTTCAAAAGGGGATAAAATATATAGTTCTGACTCTAATCTTGAAATTGATTAACTAAGAGATTTATATCATAAACTATATGCTCAGTATAAGAAATTAAATGTGTAGTATGTTAAAGAGGTTGAGAAGTCTAAAAACAATGATGTTTCTTTGAAGAATAAAATTAAATCATTAGAATTAAAGAATAAGAGCCTTTTATCTAAGAATATGTCTCTTGCCAAAATTGAAAATGACTACAAGAAAAAGGTTTTTGAAAAGGAATTATTGGAAAAAATAGTATCTTTGTTAGAAAATGCATTGCTTGGAAATGATTATGAAAAAGTAAAACAATTGTAAGAAAAGGTTCCTGAGCTAGAATTAGTATGTGATCACCTAGAATCTGAAAAAGAAAATTTTATTTAAAAAATCACATCTCTAGAAAAAGATGTTGGGTTTTGATCTTGCATCACATACATCAAAAATAGAAAACAGCAGTGGAAATATAGAACAAAACTCAAAAATCTAAGAACTTTCAAGTGCCATTAGATGTAACTTTAACAAAATATTAACTTAAGATGTGTACCTTACAATCTCCTTCGTTCTTCATTGTCTTCACCTCTTCGAGTTATCATAAACCATAACAAACAAAGGAGGACGTCTCTAATGATGTCCATGTGAAGAGCAAAGCTTGAAACCTCTTAGGAAGAATGGCTAAAACACACACAAAGTGCTAGCTTTGTGATGTATTCTTTGAGAGAGTATTTGTAGAGAGTGAGAGAAAATGATGAACACTTCACCAAAAAGTCTCTTACTTTCACACTTCACTTACACAAAAATTTATGTTTCTTACACCCTTTGGTCTTCCTTTAACCCCCAACATCAATGGAGAGTTAGTGGGAATTAAATGGCGTTTAATCCCACTTAATTTAGCGTGAAACTTCCACCCTTTCTTTAAATGGTAATTTTTCATCTTGCTTATTAAAGGGTAATTTGTCATTTTGCTTATTAATGGGTAATTTTGTCATCTTACCTAAAAAGCAAGATTCACATTTGTCATATGATTCACAATTAAATGACGCTAAACTACCATACTTATGTAGGTTAGTTATACATCTCTCATATCTTTGATTCCCATCCAAATCCATTTTACTAATTCTTTGCAACGTCAATGCGTGTAACCCATTAGGTTCCCGATTATATTAGCTACTTTAATTAACACTTAATTCAAGCAAGTCATGAGCGGTATCTAACAATACATCATGACCCCCAATTGACTAGAAATAAGTGATTTGATTACGAGCCTTACATAGACAATATTCTCGTGCTATTCATCATTTCACCATCTATACCCCACTTAGTTCAGAGTATAGTTAAAGTGTAAACTCCCACTAGACTAACTACATCACATCTATCCCAAGTGATGTTAGTTCTTGTCCCTAAGGCTCATTACTTAATTAGATACATCAATGAAGACTATCTTCATGACATTTCCACTCTGGCCAGAGATTCCCAAGTAATAACCCCAACAAGAGGTGTTGGGTATCATCTCCTTCTTTTCAGGAGAAGTGAATCCTTTATTGGCCTCTCAATTACCTTCAAATACCTCAAGTTGCACCCATTCACCACCATATAAATAACCTCTAAGAGGCAATGAGGAATCGAGTCAAAGTATAGGATTAGTATCCAAGATATACTTGAGCACCTAAAGTCTAAGGATATTTGCACCATTGATATGATGAGACTATCATTGACACTAGAATAGATTATCCATATGATTGTCTCATGTTAAGTCATCCAATGAACTTACTACTCTTTGCAAGCATCAACATGTTAACTCTAAACAACTCATACTTACAGCTTATAAGATCCATTGCTTGATCTAATCAAGAAGTATAACATGTGCTAATCTGTTCAGATTAATAATGTCCCATCTTATTAAACCTATGACTAGGGATAATTTAGATACTAACATAATTGCATATGATAGGAATCTCATTATTATGATCTCATCATGATTTCCTTCATGCTATGTAATTTATTAAGGACTTCATTAATTGGAATTAAGACCGCTATCAATTCATAAAGAACATGAACATCAAATTAACAAAAAAGACTTTTTATTAATGATAAAGATTTGTATAATAAGTGCTAAAGATGATGTTATCTTTGCTGACAAAAACAATGATGGAGGTAATGTTGTCTTTACTAACAAAAACAAGGCAAAGGTCACTGGAATTGGTAAAATTGGTGCCTCTGAATCTACTTATATTAATACTACTTTGTATGTTGATGGTTTGAAACATAACCTACTAAGTGTAACTTAGTTATGAGATAAGATATATAGAGTCACATTCTATGCATCTTATTGTTAAATAATTGATAATAATAATGACAACATTATGTTTGTTGGTCCTAGAAATCAAAATATATATTGTGCAAAGACATATCTTCTCAAAAGATTAAGTGCTTTGTTTCTCTAGAAAAGGATTCATTAATCTGGCATAAATGATTTAGACATACTAGTATGAGCATTTTGTCAAAATTGTCCAAAAATGAATTAGTAAGAGGATTACCTAATCTAACTTTTAAGAATAATCAGGTTTATGAAGCATGTCTAAAAGGAAAACAAGTTAAAAGTACTTTACACCCAAAAATGTTGTATCTACTAAGCATCCACTTGAGCTTATACATATAGATTTCTTTGGTCCTATTAAAACTTAAAGTTTTAGTGGTAAACGTTATCATTTTGTTATAGTAAATGATTACTATATATTCATATTGGCTTATTTCTTAGTAAATAAGTATGATGGTTTTAAAGTCCTTGAGAAGTTTTACAGGAAAATTCAAATTAAAAAATGATACTGCATTACTTCAATTCGAAGTGACAATAGAGGTGAATTTGATAATATAAGGTTTGAGGATTTCTATAATGATAATGGTATAACTCATAATTTCTCTTGTCGAAGGACTCCTCAATAGAATTAGGTTATTGAGAGAAAGAACAGCGACTATGTAGTGTGAAAGTGGTCTACCTCAAGGCTACTAAGTAGAAGTTGTGTCTACTGCCTATTACATTATGAACAAGTGCCTTATAAGGCGTATTCTCAAAACGACTCCTTATGAGTTGTGGAAACGAAGAAGTACAATGTTGCATACTATTGGGCTTTTGGCTGCAAGTGTTTTATGTTAATAATGACGAGGACAACCTTGGCAAATTTAATGCAAGCTCTGATGAAGCCATCTTTTCGGGATACAACACTACTAGCAAAGGATTTAAAGTCTATAAAAAAAACCAAAAGAATGGAAGAGTCAATACATGTATTTTATGAAGCACTATCTTCAACAATAGTTGCTGATTCAAATGATGAAGAGCATCCTTTAATCCTTCAAGATATGCCACAAACTCAAACTGCACCAGTAGTGCCTTTAGATTTTCAAGATAAAGAATGCCCTTCTAAAGAAAGGACAAAAGAGGCTCATTCTGAGAGTAAACCTCAAAAAATAAAGGACACTAGATGCTCAAAGAAGAAGTTTTAGGACACCAAGAGAATGGACAGGTCTTGATACACTTTAATATATTCTGGGAGACCCTTCAGAAGTTTTAAAAACTAGAGCATCCTTTAAAAATAATTATGTTGCCTTTGTTTCACAACTAGAACCAAAGAATGGTGAATAGGTGTTTATTGATGAAAGCTAGACTGCATCTATAAAAAATGATATAAACTAATTTGATAGGAACCAGGTTTGGAATCTAGAACCCTATCCACAAGAAAAGTTAGTCATTGGAACCCGTTAGGTATTTAGAAACAAACTTGAAGAAAATGGTAAGGGGTAAGAAATAAAGCTAGACTCATAACTCAAGGCTATAACTGATAAGAGAGTATTAATTTTGATGAGACATATGCTGTTGTTGCTAGTCTAGAGTCTATTAGAATTTATTTCCTTTTGTATGTCATAGAAAATTGAAATTATTTCAAATAGATGTCAAAATTGCTTTCTTAAATGGATATATTAATGAAAAAGTTTTTGTTATGCAACCTCCAGGTTTTGAGAATACAGACCATCCAGATTATGTGATAAAATTAACAAAATCCTTGTGTGGTCTAAAACAGACTCCTCGAGCATAGTATGATAGGTTAAGTAACTTCTTGCTTAAGAATAACTTTGAAAGATGAAAGGTAGATAAAACCTTATTTATTAAGAAAAAAGATAATAATTTACTCATCGTTTAAATATATTTGGATGACAGAATATTTGGTGCACATTTTTAGTCAAATCCTAAAAAGAGCCACCTTCAAATAGTCAAGAGGATCTTTTGTTATCTTTTTGGAACTATAGACTTTGGACTATGGTATCAAAAAACATATTCATATGATATGATTAGCTATTGTGATGCTAATTATACAGGTGATAACATTGATAGGAAAAGAATAAGTGGTTACTATCAATTCCTTGATGGATGTTTATTTTCTTGGTCCTGCAAGAAACAAAATTACATAGCACTTTCAACAATTGAAGTAGAATATATAGCAGTCGCTACCTATTGTGCTCAGATTCTGTGGATGAAACATTAACTCCAAGATTTTTCTGTAAACATTAGTCATATTTATATATGTGACAGAACAAGTGCAATTAATTTATCTAAAAACCTCGTGCATCACTCAAGGACTAAGCATATAGAAGTTACACGTCACTATCTTAGAGATTTTGTCTTAGAAGGAACTATTGAATTGTTGCATGTTAACATTGAAAACCAAATAGCTGACATTTTTACTAAGCCTCTTTCAAAAGATAAATTTTGTTTACTAAGCAAAGAGCTTGGTATGTGTAGATTATCAAATATCTAACATTATGCGAAGATTTTTATCTTCAGAAAAATATGTTACTTCTTTTGGCAGATATTAACAAGCTACTTCTAGCATGTTACATAGAAGACTGCTATCATTTCAAAATAGAAAAATAACTTTTTCTAGAAGTTGCAATTACTAAACGATGTAGTTTTTATGTTTTGAAAAAGTGTGCTCGGTATTGATAGGATTGAATGAGCTTATATTTTCTTATGTATTTTCATGTTATTTCAATCCTATTCTCAAGATAAAATACTTAATTTGTGTTCAATTTATGTTGAATACTAGGTTGGATATTTGAGACCAAAAGGAGAAGATGTTCAAAGCAAATTGGAGTACAATTGTAAAAAAGAAAAAGAACAAAAAGGTTGCTGCTAGCTGCGCGCAACGCACCATAAGCAGCTTAAGTAGAAGGAGCAAGGCACAAGGAATTTAAGGAGAGCAAGTTAACTCGTCAGATCACAGGAACAATGGATTGCGACAGTAGAGACGTAGCGTTTTACTCAAAAACGCAGAAGACACAAGCAAAAGGCAGCAGACGCAGGAGGGTTTTAAAGGAGCAAAACTTATTCGTCACATCACTGCTACAGTGCGGCACAGAAATAGATGGTAAGGGCTGGAGGAATAAATCAAGAGAGGTGTAAAGAAAAGGAGAGGAGAGTAGCATAGTGTAGCGTAGTAAAGAGGGGCGTGGAAAGAAGACAGGCAGGCAGCACAGTGAGGGCCAGCCACTGAATCAAAAATCTCTTACATTTTTATGTGTCTCATCATAAACAATAATATGACCCACTCTTGGAGCATAAAAAAAGAAAAGGAGGGCTAGTTTTCTGACGCCAATTCAATGGGAATATTGACACCAAGTTACGATTAAACTAACTTTATCATTTTAAAGTCATAATTTCTTATCAGATTGTTGGTTGTTGATATTGATTTGGATGGTTTTGGGATTAATGATCTTACTATATTATTTTGATCATTTTATTTCGAATCTATTGCTAAAACATTGATTGTAATATGTATTCATTACTTTTGATGCTTGTGAGTAGCATCTAAGGATCGTTTATCATTAGGCATAACATGACTTAGGTTGGATAACCTGAACGTGTGAGGTTACTGTCTATATTGATCGTTTTCCAATTCATAATGCGACTAATAAATTAAATCTAAAGATCGTATCCTACGTTATTCGGTGGTTAGATTAAATGCAACCTAAGGGAAAAACTGAGATTTATAGAGAGTTCTATTAGTCTCAGATCAATAGTCCGAAAAGAATTGTAAAGACTTTGGAATGAAGGAATATGCTTGATTGTGTTTAGGTTGAGATTGACCCTAAAATTGGACCTTACTTTACTCAACACTTTTCTCATTTTCGATTATTTCTTTTAATTTGTTTTGATAGTTTACTTTTACTTTAATTTCTAAATTGTTTGAATCCCCAAAAAAACATCCCATTTACTTTCCTTACATCAATTAATTTCATTACAAAAATTAACTGAACATTCCCTATGGATTCGATCCTGACTTACCATAACTACAAGTTTTAGTGTGCAGAGTCAGGTAAATTTTGCAGTGCACTCAACACGCGTTGTCAAGTTTTGGCGCCCTTGCTGGGGAGTGTCATAGCTTAATTTTCGAATTTGATTTTATTTGGTGTTTTATGAATATATCTGTTTATAATCATTCTTTTTATTACTTGTTAATTTTTAATTGTCCATTATTGTTTGTGCATGGTTGTGACCAGGTCTTTTGTGGAGAAATTGAGCAACTTGATCAGAAAATCCAGAGAACATTGCAGAGATTGCGTAGGGAAGCAAGGTTAACTTCAGTAAACGAATTGGAAGTAGAATCCGAAGACATAATGGCAAATTCGAGAACTCTAAGGGAGTTGGCTGCACCCGATTTAACTTATAGATTATTATGGATTACATTTCCGAATTTTGCTGAACATGTTACCTTTGAGTTAAAATCTGGATTAATTCATTTATTGCCTAACTTTTATGGCCTTGCAGGTGAGGATGCACATAAGCTCTTAAGGAACTCGATGTGGTGTGTTTGAGCATGAAGCCTCATGGGGTGACGGACGATCATATCATGTTAAGGGCCTTCCCATTCTCGCTCAAAGATGAAGATTGGCTATTTGATTTACCTGCTAGAAGTGTGAACATTTGGTTAGAGATGAAACCAAATTGGATTAAGAGCAATTATTCGAAAGATATGTGGTATTAAGCAACATAATAGGGAGTCTCTTTACGAATACTATGAGCAATTTAAGAAGTTATGTGCCAGTTGTCCACATCACAACATACCAGAGCAACTTCTCATCCAATATTTTTATGAAGGATTGCTGCTAATGGAGAGGAGTTTGGTTGGTGCAGCAAGTGGTGGGGCACTTTCTGAGAAGACTACCATTGAAGCTAGGATATTACTTGAGCTGATGGCCGCTAACAGCTAACAATTCGGCACTCGTAATGATGTTTGACGAGTAAATGAGGTAAGCAATTCATCCACTGAACATCGTTTAGATGAACTAACATCTTTTGTGAGACAGATTGCAGTTGGACAGGCACAAGTGAAAGCGTGTGTGATATATTCAAACACAAGTCATCCCACTGACGAGTGCCCAGCTTTGCAAGAAGGGAGCATAGAGTACGTGAATGCTCCAGGAGGGAACTTCCCGAACCAATACAACCTATACTCACAGACGTATAACCTAGGTTGGAGGGGTCACCCTAACTTGAGTTATGGAGAGAATGACAGAAAAATTTCTCCCAAAACTGGTTACAAGGGCCACCAAGATTTCAACCAAAGCAACAAGGAGCACAGGGAGCTCCTTCTTCCAATTCAGGTGCATCTTTAGAAGAAATTGTTAAAAAAACTTGTTCCTACCAATTTGCAATTTCAACAGGATATGCAACAACAGTTTCAACAATTTCAACAGGAAAAAAAAGCAAGCCAACAGAGCACGGACTACCAAATGGGTCAAATGGTATTAAGGCTCAATCGCCTAGAATCACAAGGTGGAGGAAAATTGCCATCATAACCCAAGGTGAACCCGAAGAATGTCAGTGCTATAACCCTGAGAAGCAGAAAGGAGATTGAAGGTTCCAAAAGAACCTCAACAAAGATTGCTACCGAGGAAGAAATCGAGAAGGAATTGGAAAAGGAAGAAAATTCGTCATCAAGTACAAAAGCTAACTTTCAAAAGTCCCAATATTACCAAAACTAACCTGATAAGTGCATATTTGTCCAATATTTATGTTTTAATTATCCCTTTTTATTTCTCTTGTTGATTCAATTATTGGGACTTAATTTGATTTAATGTTTCCTTGTAGGAAATTACAAGTTTTGCATGAAGAGGGAAATTAAAGAGGAAGACAGCAACTAATTGAAGCAACAAAGACAAGAAGACAGCTGGAGTGGTCGGCTAACAAGCCCACTGACGCGAGGATGAATTAATGTACATGGAGGAAGCAATTAAAAATCAACGCATATAAGAATGTATCAGGCAGAGAGGGCAAGCTAGTGAGGGGACGCAACTGGACACGTGAGGAAGCAACATACGGAAAGGACAGAAATTGAGAGCAAATGTAAAACGTGTTTTGGGGCGTTAATAAAGAGAGACCCAACGTGTGTGAGGCAAAAGATAAGCAAGTCTAGACAAAATCAGCAAATTGAGACATATTAAAAAGGAGGCCCACACAAGTGAGGAAGGAGGGGCCCACGGCAATTAAAAGAGAAGAAAAAAACCTAGGAGAAAGGAGGGCAGGGAGGCACGCAGCAAGTGACGGCAGCCAAGGGAAGAAGGGGGACTGAAATTTAGTGAGTCACGTACGCAGCCAAAGGCAGCAACTGGGTGGACTGGAAATTGACGCACGCAACAGTGGAGCAAGATAGGCAGAAACGACAGCAGCGTGTTTTAGGGAGATTTTCTTAGTTTTTCTTCTTTCCTTTGTTATTTAGAATATGTTAATTAAGAATCTTGTTTTGTTTAATTTCCGTATGAGTAGCTAAACTGTTTTAGTCGGGGAATTCCAATTGTTATGCTTTGACTCGTGA
>JAOTIZ010038230.1:0-15737 GCA_027123425.1 Erythroxylum panamense | reverse complement strand
GAGATAAGCATGAATGTGAAAGATAAAATATTTGAGTTTATGGAATTGTTAAATTCCAAAGGGGAAATTGTATGAGACTGAATGAAGAATGAAAAAGAAAAAATTTATACCGGATTCAGATTGGTTTAGTCTAAGGTTTCCAACGAGCATTTTTCTAAAGTATTAGTTCACGGATTGTCGGACATTTGACTTTCAGTTGATTGAACCATCTGTTTGCTTTGTTTCTGAACTAATTCGATTTTCCTCTTTGGAATTGTTTCGGTTTGTAATCCGTTCTTTCGTTTAATCCGTCACTTTGTTTTCCAATTCGTGAGTTCGTCCGTTCTTTCATTTCCTCCATTTCGTTTCGATTCGTGATTCGCCTTTCGTTTCGTTTTGATCCGATTTGATTTCATGGTTTTTGTTTTCGACTTGTTTCCGCCCCTTTGTTTAAGTATAAGTTCGTTCTCAGATGTCGAAAATTCGATTCATTTTTGATTTGCTTTCAATTCATTTCGCTTTGTGTTCCGCATATGTTCTTTTGTCTCACTTTCTGTTTCCGTTTTCCATTTTCCGATTCGGATCCGGTTCCAAAATCGGGTCCCAACAATAAGACTCAACAGCATTAATTTCTACTTTTCACGTTCATCCCAACTTAGTGGATCAGATTGTAGAGGGACAAAAACAAAATCTACAGTTGATGAAATTACAGGAAACAATTAAGACTAGGCAGAGAATGGATCTTACCATCAAGGAAGATGGCACAGTGATAAGGGGGCAATGATTATTTGTACACAATGTAAAGGAATTAAAGAAAGAGATCTTAGAGGAAGCTCACTCCTCAACTTACACTATGCATTCGGGTAGCACAAAAATGTACCACACTCTCAATGAAAAAGGAAATAACAAAGTTGGTATATAAGTGTCTAACCTGTTAGCAAGTAAAAGCAGAACATTATAAACCTCCAGGATTAATGTAGCCCCTCCCTCTCCCAGAATGGAAATAGGAGAACATTACTATGGATTTCGTTATAGGACTTCCACGGAGTCAGAAGGGGGCGCGATGCTATATGGGTGATAGTAGACAGGTTAACAAAGACCACACATTTCCTTCCAATTAATAGTGATTATCCCTTAAACAACTTAGCCCAGTTGCATATGGATGAGATAGTGAGACTTCATAGAACACTAAAATCTATTGTCTCAGACCATGACCCTAGGTTTACATCAAGATTTTGACCCATCTTACAAATGTCTTAGGTACATGCTTGAAGTTTAACACTGCCTTTGTTGGTCCCCAAAATTTTTTGCTAGATTAGTGTATGTTGGAATTAATTAACATGTTAAGGTTAATGAGATTTCGTTACATAGGTGAATTGAATTAAGGTTAAAGTGATAAGTTGTATAAGGGGTATTTCGGGGAGATCACTTAAGTGGGAAGGCTTTGAAAGAGGGGCAAAATGGGCAGAGGAATTTATTGGCTTGCATTTTAGAAGCCCAAAATGTTGGTAACAAAGAACATAATAGAGAAAGCACAAAAATAAGAAAGAAGGTAGAGAGAGTGTCATGGGTTTAGAGAGAGAAGAGAGGTTTGAGCTAGGTTTTGATTTTTCTCAACCTTCAAAAGGCATTTTAAGAGTGATCAAGAAGGGAAAAACATAGACGAAGATAAGAGCCTTCTTTGAACTAGGCATTTCTTCATTTGGAGAAGAATTGAGATAAGATCATTTTAAGGCTTCGAATTTTTGAAGGGGTTTTGGTTTCAAGAGCTTAGGAAATGCATGGGTTTAAGGGTTCTAGGATCAATTTATACATTAGTTTCTTTGGGTTCTTATCTGGAAATTTCTATTGATTTGGGAATTGTATTTATGTTAAAAAGGGAATCAAGAAGGACATGAGGAGCAAGAGGAGAGACATTTTTGAACAAGCGATAATCAATGACTTCAAGGTGGGTTTCACTTTTATAGTTAAGTAATAAGCCAATAAAAGTTTTCTGTTAAGAAATGACAGCAAATAAATTTTACAACTACCTCATTCATATGCATTCAATGTTTTTAAATGTTGCAAGATTGTGCTACATGCTTATACATGAGTTGTGTGATGACTTATGAAAATTTGTTTTTAAAAATGATGCATGATTATGAAACCATACTTTTGAAAATGGTTTTTAAGGTATAACAAGCACGTGAAAAGAAAATTTGCAAGAAAATGTGCCATTTTGGGCATCAAGCTTACAACATTTTGAAACCTATGTGTTATGTGGGTTTGTGGTAGTCTCTCAAGAATCGTCACGTGCACGTTAACCCAAGTGTAGGCTTCTCCCGCCTGCTCGCTAGTGGCATGGAGCTCCCTCAAGGACTCCCTCAAGAGTTTACGACTACATAGGACCATTACATTGGAAATGTGTAGCTCGTCATGTTTAGGACTTACCCAAACCATTTGATATGTTTATGTATTCACGATAAGTTGATTTTAAGTGATGCATTCATGATCTACATATTCATGAATTTCTGCATTGGAAATGGCTTATAAATGTTTTTACTTGTTACAAATTATAAAATTGTTACCCACAGGCCCCTAATCTCCTCCCACACATTCAGGTGATGAGCAGGATATCGAATAGGTCAAAAGACAAGGCAACACTCCTAGTTTCTGATTATTTTGTATTTGAAGCAAGTTTGTAAAGTGAGGCTTTAGGTACATTTTGAGCAAATCATGTATCTTTTGTATTTTGGGATTTTGATGTATAAATGTATTTGCGACTTGAAATGCCCACTAAAGCTTCGTAAAACTTTTATCTTTTAGGGCAAATGGAATATGTTTGCATATTTACTCATGACTATCTAAAGTTGATACGTTGAAAATTTTCAAGTTTCACAAAGGAAAAATTTGTTTTCTAACTTCAGAGCTAACCTAAGCTAAAAGTAACGGTTCTTATAAGGGATGATGTGCAACAGAGGAGTTATATCTTCTGCCTTTTTGCTTCTTCTATGATGATGTCATCTCCTTCTGTGTTTTCTTTATGATGACGTCATCTTCTTATGTGTTTTGTATCGCCTGTGTTTTGCTCCTTCTGCCTTTTTGCTTCTTCTATGATGATGTCATCTCCTTCTGTGTTTTCTTCATGATGACATCATCTTCTTATGTTTTGTATCGTCTGTATTTTGCTCCTTCTGCATTTTTGCTTCTTCTTTGATGACATCATCTCCTTCTGTGTTTTTTTGTGATGATGTCATCTTTTTTCTGTGTTTTGTATCATCTGTGTTTTGCTTCTTCTATTTTTTTGCTTCTTCTGTGATGACGTCATCTCCTTCTGTGTTTTCTTCGTGATGATGTCATATTCTTTTGTGTTTTGTATCGTCTGTATTTTGCTTCTTCTGCCTTTTTGCTTCTTCTATGATGTCATCATCTCCTTCTGTGTTTTCTTTGTGATGACATCATCTTCTTCTATGTTTTGTATCGTCTATGTTTTGCTCCTTCTGCCTTTTTGCTTCTTCTGTGATGACGTCATCTCCTTCTGTGTTTTCTTTATGATGACGTCATCTTCTTCTATGTTTTGTATCGTCTGTGTTTTGCTTCTTCTGTGAAGACGACATCTCCTTCTGTGTTTTCTTTGTGATGACGTCATCTTCTTCTGTGTTTTGTATCGTCTGTGTTTTGCTTCTTCTGCCTTTTTGCTTCTTCTGTGATGACGACATCTCCTTCTGTGTTTTCTTTGTGATGACGTCATCTTCTTCTGCGTTTTGTACCGTCTGTGTTTTGCTTCTTCTACCTTTTTGCTTCTTCTATGATGACATCATCTCCTTCTGTGTTTTCTTTATAATGATGTCATCTTCTTCTGTGTTTTGTATCATCTGTGTTTTACTTCTTCTGCCTTTTTGCTTCTTCTGTGTTTTGCTTCTTCTATCTTTTGCTTCTTCTGTCTTTTGCTTCTTCTGTCTTTTGCTTCTTCTGCCTTTTCGCTTCTTGTGTCTTTTACTTCTTGTGTCTTTTCGATTCTTATGTGTTTTACTTCTTTTGTCTTTTGCTTCTTTTGTGTTTTGCTTCTTCTACTGCTTCTTCTACCTTTTTGCTTCTTCTGTTTTTCGCTTCTTCTGTCTTTTACTTCTTCTGTGTTTTGCTTCTTCTGCCTTTTCACTTCTTCTGTGTTTTACTTCTTCTGTCTTTTGCTTCTTCTATCATTTCGTTTTTTCTGTGTTTTCCTTCTGTGTTTTCCTTCTTCTATGTTTTGCTTCTTCTGCCTTTTCGCTTCTTCTGTCTTTTGCTTTTTCTGTCTTTTGCTTCTTCTGTCATTCACCTTCTCCTATCTTCTGTTCCATTTCCGACCCCCTTCAAATGATAGAATCCGACCTCAAGGTCTTCCTCAAAGTTGTAGGTCTCTAAGCCTTCTTTGAAATCGTCCTAAGAGAATCTTAACCTGATATCCCTAATGGCAGTTTTGCTAATTGTCCCAAGGCTGGTGCAAAATGTTTACGGTCGACTTTTGTTCGAATATAGTAAAAATAAGTCCTCTTGGTGGGGGCACGCCACCCTTACGGGACACCTGTCTAGATGTCACTAAGGACGTCGGGCTAGTGACTCACAAGGGCGAGATGTCCAACAGCCTTTCACCCTCAAACGAATGGTCAGTTAGAGAGAACTCTTCAGACATTTAAGGATATGCTTAGATTCTATGTCATGGAGTTCAAGAGGAGTTGGGACACACACTTACCACTGATAGAGTTTGCCTACAATAACAGTTGTCAGGCCAACATTGGCATGGCCCCTTATGAGGCGCTTTATGGAAGAAAATGTAGAACTATAATAAGTTGGGATAAGGTAGGTGAAAGGAAACTGATAGGTCCCTAACTTATGTAGTGACAACAGATAAAGTTCAGATTATTTAGGATAGATTAATGATAGCTTAAGATTGATAAAAAAAAACCTATGCGAATAATCACTGTAGAGATCTTGCATTTTAAATTGGAGATAAGGTATTTCTTAAGATTTCCCCTTGGAAAGGCATATTGAGATTTGGGAAATGCAGTAAAGTATTTCTTAAGATTTCCCCTTGGAAAGGCATATTGAGATTTGGGAAATGCAGTAAATTAAGTCCACATTATATGGGACCGTATGAAGTTACAAAAAATATTGGATTAGTGACGTATCGATTGAAATTATCAAACGAACTTGCAAGGATTCACAATATCTTTCAAGTTTCTATGCTTCGTAAATATCTAGCTAATCCATCTCATGTAATCACAGAGCAATCAGTGAATTTAAAGGAAGATTTGACTTTCAAAAAAGAATCGGTGCAAATTCTTAACCGCGGAGACCAGGTTCGGCATAATAAAATTATTCTTTTAGTTAAAGTGCTGTGGAGGAATCACACAGTAGAAGAAGCTACATGGGAGCCCAAGCACCAAATACATCCCCCATTTGTTTTGAGCATGTCGTTGTATGCTTGGTTAAATTTTGAGGATGAAATATTTTGTAAGGAGGGGTGATTGTAAAACCCCAAACTTTTCTTTTCACGTGTCTATAAAATTTCATTTCATATAAATGGTGTTTCCGGGTGAATGTAAATTTTATTTTTGCTAAAAGGTGAATTGGGGACTCAACCCTAAATGATTTGACAATACTTGAGACAAGTATTAAAGTCAAACGATAGTTGAAAAATATTGGAGTTCACTAGTATGATCAAAAATAAATTCGATTAGGTGGATTTATGATAGATCAAGATTGACCTTATTTTAAATTATCATGGAGTAAATTGGAAGCACTTTTAGGCTAAAACATAAAGACATAAACCAAGTAAACAAAGCATGAGAAAGTCAACCATAGTTAAGGATACTTAAAGTAAATGGATCCAACTTATATGTTGATATGTATGTTGATATGTTTAGGTACAACATGTTAATAAGTGGATATGAAACTTCTACCAAAATTGGATAGATTTTTCTTAAGCCATTTAATTAATTTGGACAAGAAATAATACATGTACATGTGAATGAGTCTTAAGTGGCAGTTGTCACGTACATGAAGAAGTTCTTATTATTTTGAAACAAGAATGCATGGAAACCTCATGCTACCACGTTTTTTGAAGGAGGTGTGCCATTTTGGTTGGACAAAATCAAAACCACTTGTTATATTTAGGAGACAAGAATTGTCGGGAAAGATTTAAGGAGTTAAAGGATTAATTAAACAAAGATGGTAAGAGATAACATAATGGACACTGTTGGAAACTAACTTTGCAACATGTTGGACAACCCTCGTCAAAGTGTAACTTGTACAAAGATGATGGAGGAGCTGCTCCACTGAAGTTTCACTTATCCTTTGAACCATAATTGATGATAATAATTGTAGTTGCTCCCTTCACGTATAGATCTTCAAAGTTATTGCCTTTAGGAAATAATTTCTGCATGGTGTTTAAGCCTCTAACCGTGGATAGTGCCTTAATCAATGCTAGCTACATGCGAGGAAAAGATGGATAGCATGTTACCACCTAATTCTGGTATGCTAAATCACTCTTGTCCATCCTCTTTAGCTGGTCACGTGAATGCTTAAGCTGGAAACATAAATTCCCTTGTTAATTGCGTGAATGTTTAAGTTGATTACTAATCGTGGTTTTCTGATATGTATAGTTTTAATATTTTAACGTCAATATTCTGTAAACGTAAAGGTCATTCAGGTAGTTTCTAAGGTGTCTATCCCACGAGGACGGTTAATCTAATCCTAAACTCTAAGGTCGAAACAAATTGCAAAAATTCAGCTGTAATTAAGCTAAAACATCAACGCAATTTAATTAATCAATTCAATCAACCAATTTAACTCAAGAATAAATCAAGAAATATTAACAAATCAGCAAATTACAATGCAGACAATAAGAATCAACCTAAGGAACTACCAATTGAGAGAAAAGGGAAATTTTTACCTATCTTCAACACTAACCTAATTATAAAAGGTCAGATTATTGGTATTGGACTATCCTAGTATTGGTTACTCTCTCTCGAGTTATAACCAAAAGCCCTAAATTATAAATCCTAATTAGATTATGGAAAATTGCAATATCTCAATTCACAATTTATCCAAACCCTAAATAGATCTGAAGTTTTCCACTAGACTAGCAGAACCTATGTGGGATCTCTCATCACTTAATTACCAATTTGATTGACTTCTCGTTTTCATTAAATTACCTAACTCTCTTTAGCTCAATTTAATTATTTTTCATCAGTTCACCCTCTCAATCTATTACGGATTTATGAAAATGTAGAAATCAATCACAATGCATCCAATTCACATAAACAATCATATTTTTATTAAATCAAAGATAAAAATAACTCAAAGGTGAGTTTAGACAATCCTTAACATTTATAAATCCTATCTCAATAGCTATTCTAATTCTATACATAGATAAAAAAAAAAGAAATACACGAGAAAATAGATTTGAATGGATGATGGAGGCAGCAACGAGGGGAAACCTCCTATTTCAGGAAGTACTTCATATAGGCTTCTTCTCCACGTCTCTCTTCCTTTTTCTCTTTCTCAATCTCTCGATGAACTCTCTCTAGGGTTTCGTGATGGTGGTTGATGTTAAAAAACACCTTCTTTCTGTTCTTCTTGTTCTATTTTTGTTCTTTTGTGTTTAGGATTACATTAGGGTTTTTTCAGGGTTCGAATGGTCTAAAAAAATATCTCAAAAAGCGAAGTTTGGAAGTGACTGTGCATCTACCCAATGCAGGCCATAACCGTGGCCCTACAGGCTATGATCATGGCTTACTTCTAAGCCTTCTATCACAATTATGGAATTTAGAGCACGATCGTGGGCTAACTCTGGTGCTTCTGTCGAGATCGTAGCCTATTATGCCATAATCGTGGGCCATTGTTCTAGCCCAAATGTCTCCAAAACTTCTCTATTCTTTGATGTCGACCCTGAAACACTAACAAACACATCAAGGTACCTCAAAAACATAATATTTAAGCTTAAAGACTTATACTAACCAATAAAAGACAAATAATTAACAAACTAACACAATTCTGACCTAAACACATACTAAATGATTGAATTAATATCTAATAACATATCAAACTATGCCCTAAAATATGATGCAATTTACACTTATCAACATCCCCATACTTAAAAGTTTGCTTGTCCTCAAGCAAACAAAAATAATCAAGAAAACATAAAACACACATATACAATAATGAGACAATGGCTTCAACTTAGCAAAACAAATTTAACTATAAACACAATCCTTGAAGTCATTCTAACTTATTAACAAGCAAAATCTGTGTTTAAGCATCTTAGACTAAATATACAAAGTAATTAAAATTTTAATGTTAAGTTTATTGACCTTTATCACTTGCACACACACATTGATAATCATTCAGTCAAAATAAAGGCGTAGCTATTCCTCAGTAGGTTTTCATATAAAAAAAGCTACTAACAAGTTTGGTAGGTTTTTATTTGAAAACATTCTTTTTTTATTAAATTTTCTTTAAGGACCTGAACCTAGTCTTTTTATGTGGAGGCAAACAGTTGTGATGAATGTCAATCCGGTTACTCAACTAAGTCATGTTGTTATTAAGCTTCTTGGTTAGAATGTCATTATAGTCTTCTTACATGAAGGCACACATTTTTTATGCATGTTAATTTGGTTACTTAGCTCCATCACATTCTCAACTAGCTACTATCTCTATACATAACCCAAAGGCCAGTCGATTAGTTATTTTGTTAAAATTTATACAACTTTTTTTTTCTTTTTAACACAAAATTTTGCCTATCGTATTACTTTAGGTTGCTTTAGCTAAGCATTCTCATGAAAAGGTATTAATAATGCCACTTATTTGATTGGCCTAAAATTATAAACGAGCACGGTAAATTCTTAGGGTGAATGGACTAACATTGTATCCTAATTAAATAGCATATTTAGCCTTAAGTAACTTAGGTCACTAATTTCACAAAGTAATAAATTTTCGTAACCTAAAGGGTTATGTTTAAGGCTACTTCTGTATTTTTAAGTCCTAGCCATTGACGCATTCATACAATTCACACCATGCAACCTAAACAAACTATCATACAATATGTACAATTCACACTCAAGCTAAAAATACACAACCCTTCCCACACTTGAACAACACATTGTCCTCAAGGTGAGAAGGGTACATAGACAAACCAGGGGGAATAAAACACAATATAAAAAACATACGAAGAAAATACTAACAAAAATGAAAAGAAAAAGGTTAGAACACGAAACTGTCAAGGTGACTGAGTTAGTGACGGTGTCAGAGATGGAGACCAAGTGTGCTTGATTTCGAGTTGGCTTTCCTATCTTATAATTGATTCAAATAGAGTAAGAGACTTAGTAATTCCAGATCATTTCAAATCATTATATTTTTATTTTTGAAATTTGAAACAAATCTAACTACACAATAATTTAAACCTAACTAATTTATGGTCATTAGCTTAACCTTGTATCATTGAAAACTTAGCTGAGATCGATTATGAGCAGCTTGCTTTGACCCTTCTTGTTCAACATCAGTTTTGTAGCCTGTAAGTAAGCTACAGATTGCGAAATGGTCAAAAAGACAATATTGATAAAGTTGAGAAAAAAATTAATTTCAGTAATGTTCTTTACATTAATAAACTGTCAATAAAATAGGGAATAACGAAACCCCCTGAATATTCCATCAAATCCAACAATTTGTCCTATAAGAAGGTGAATTGCTCTCTTTCTTCTTTAATCACCTTCGTCTCCTCTACTTCTTCTGCTTCAAGAACAAATACTTTCATAGCTTCTTCAAACTCAATGTCTGTTGTCATCTGTTCTTCATCCTTTTGTTCTTTAGAAGATTCAAATACATCAATTATCCTGAATGAGTTACTATCCTTCAGATTCTTTAATACATCATTCATGTTGAATGTCCCTTGGTCATCATTAATCAGAATGATAAGGTTCTTGTCATGAACATCTACCTAAGATTCTTTGATGTTAAAATATGGTATATCAAGAACTGGTGAAACAAAGGGAGGGTTGGCATTCTTTTCTTCATCTGCTTTCTTCATCTCTTAGTCTTCAATAAAAAGGGGTTCAACTTGGTGTTCAACCGGTTCTTTTAGCTCTTCCCAATTCTTAAGTGTGATAGCATCATATTGCTCTCGTTGATATAATTCCATATTTCTCAAAGAGTCTTCCATGCTTCTCTTACAAATTTCACGAGAAAGCTGTCTTACTTAAATCTCCAAATTGTGAATAGAAGCGGCATAATTTTCCGTTACTTAATCAAATTGCTCTTCCAATCTCTTTTATTTCTCTTCCATATCTATGAGCTTATCTACGATTTTGTCTAATTTGGAATCTCATGAACTGGACTCATCTTGCTGAAATTCAGATAGATCTTATATGAGTACTTGCATTATTGGACCAATAGAAATCTGGGTGGTTCTGCCGCCCACAATGTACATATTCTAATAAGGATCGTTACTTCCCCAACCATACTATGCCTCACTGTAATTTGTAAAAGTTCCTTGCTTTTGTAATATCTATCTTCCATCATCGTTCTTTCCATTTCTTCTTAGCATCTAGCTTTTCAGATGTCTCACTCTCACTCTAAGATGTCTTGATGTGTATCTACTTTACGCCCCAAACTTCTTCTTCTTTTCTTTTTTATGATTATTATTTAAAACAAAAGATAATGAAAAATCCTTAGACTAAAGAACTAAATTAATTGCCTCCTTAACAACGGCGTCAAAAACTTGATCGCGATTTATTGATATATGTAGTTTTAATATTTTAACCTTGATATTCTGCAAGCGTACATGTCATTGGCGTAATATCTAAGGTGTCAATCCCACGAGGAGGGTTAATCTAATCCTAAACTCTAAGGTTGAAACAAATTGCAAAAATTTAACTGTAACTAAGCTAGAACAGTAATGCAATTCAATTAATTAATTCAACTCAAGAATAAATCATAAAATATTAACAAATCAGCAAATTGCAATGTACACACCAAGAATAAACCTGAGGAACTACCAACTGAGAGAAAGGGAAAAATTTTACTTATCTTCAACAAAAACCTAATTAATTATGAAATGTCAAACTATTTTACAAGATTTCACATATAATTTTATAGCAGGGGTTTTAGTGAAACTGATGAAACCATAAAGCATGTTGATATATTTTACCTTAAAAGTACCAGAGGCTACAAAATAAACATTTTAAAAGTAAACATACCTAGTCAATCATTTACGCATCATTTACGCATCAGTTTCATGCTCCAAATAACAAGTGGGAGAGTGATATGTTTCTTTTTGGCATAAGTTCATAAATTATGGTATCATCTTTTTTTCTAATAATTTTAAAATTTATGTATTAGGTCTAACTTTATGTAACGAAGGAAGGGAAAAAACAAAAGAAACATTACTGTTCTTCATTGATAATAGTATGATGAGAGGATATACTTAAATATGCTTTCTAATCAAAGTTATCGTTTTCCTGATGAGTTTCAATTTAAATATTTACTTTGTAATGCATTAAATAAGTGTTATTTGTGTGCATAAATATAGATATACTTGTTAGTCTATTCAAAGCTTAATTAATTAACTTGTAAAGTCACTTCTTTATAGATATAAATATCTAATGACTTTGGTCTAATCATTTGACTCATAGCCTCTTGCTTCAATTACAATTATCCAAAAGGGTTAAATTTGGTCTAATCATTTAATCAATTAAATGATTAAGTTCATATTTTATTTTACACCTTAATTTTCAATTACAATTATCCAAAAGGGTTAAAATTTAATCAATTTTAAAAACTTCTTACCTCGATATAGAAGGAAGAGTAAGGTGGGAGAATAGATTATTTCACGAATAGAGAAAAGAAAACATGGCCAAAAGAAATCAATGTAATTCGTAATTAGATAAAGTTTGAGGTAATAACAAAACATTAATATCATACGCTTTAACTAGCTTATCATCAAAACCTTTATATCCATGTTCAAATTGATAATGTCTTAGAAATTAACATATCTAGGAAAATGAAAAAATAAAGTTGAAAAAAGTAAAATAAGATAAAACAAATTAGGCTTTAAGATTTCTCTTCTTCACGAACATCTCTCATAAATTACACTCAACATCTTCTAGTTATTCCATAACCAAATACTTACAATTGATAATGATTTGATCTAATCAACCAATCAGTAGTTACACATTCTCATCTTATATTATAAATATGTTGACGAAACAAAATTTAAGAAAAGAATAGACCTGTAGTTAAACATAAAATGGACAAACTTTTCAAAGTGTTTATGGGAACCATTAGTTCAAAGATGTGAAGAAATACTAAATGGGGGTTTTAACTAGTTAGGAAATGGATATGCAATGAGAACCAAGCAAGAAGAGAAGAAGATGATAATGAGAGAAGAAAAAAGAATGAAAGGTATTTTGTTGGTTATGTTGATAAGTTTCAGTTTTTCGATTTGAAAGGGAAACATAAAAGGGAGATGGTAAGTGAGAACATAGAATAAAAAAGATGATAATAGGAAAGAACAAAAACTTCTTCTATAAGCTGTGTGCTTAGTTATTAGTAATATAACCATATTTTCCTTTGATTATTAGACTCAAAACAATTCAACTTTCAATTTGGTTGTGGTGACAATTAAAGACCACCAAATGCAAGCTATGTAGTCATTCTCATAAAAAAGGTCAAACCAAAAAAAGTCCACTATAATTAACCTTAAATTTTTTAAGATCATATATCCTACTAAACATATTTCTAAGCCAATTAATGCTACATTTAATAGATCAAATTATGAATTATTGGCTTAGGAGATGTTTAGTTTCTTCATAGCTAGAATCTTACAGTGCATCATGGCTGGTGAGATTCTAACAATCTAGAAAGATAACGAAGATGAAAAAAAGTTGAAAAATTGATAAGAGAAATGAAATGGCTCTAAACATCACATCTTGACTTAGTTCTACAACTTTGTTCCAATGTCATCAAATAAAAATTTTGTTAGTTATTAAAAAAGAGGTTTGTGATTTTTATAGAAATTTTGAATTCATTCTCTAATGATATTCATCAATCTCAATTTTATTGACAGCTTCATCACATACAATAATAACCAGGTCCATTATATACTACTGAGCTACAAACTTTATAAAATTGATTAGCGATTTATAATCTAATTTGTATGAATGCTACAGCTACTAAAGTATATGCTAATCTTTTAGATTGAAAAAAATGGTTGGAATCTTTATATTACCCTTAGTGATGGGTTTGAGTTTATTTGAAGTTCCTTTCTTTCTCAAAGTCATCAACCTAAACAAGCAACATCTTAGATTTATGTGGTTCTTGCTGCTTAAGTATTTTTAAAACTACATCATTTAGTGTTCAAGAATTATTTATATCTACTTAAACTTCATATCCATCTTCTCAAAATAATTATTACAATTATTATAAAATTTTTGGCCATATTTTCTTTGATTTTTGATTATTATAATATAAGGAAAATTATGGACAAGGCATTAAATCTTAGCCTTCTTCTACCTCTACTGCTTCTACTATTGAGGAGGCTTTTAGCAGCACTTCACCTAATTTTTCTATAAGAGTCATTAATGATCTTCTCCAATAATTATAGCAAGGTCCTAGTAACTCAACTTTTTAAGTCCTACCATCATATCAGGTAACTTTTCTTTGATTATACTTGTTAACAACCATAAGATTTTTTATTCCCCAATCTTCATATCTAAAAGAAAACTAGTTATTACAACAAAATTTTCATACTACAAATAATAAACTAACATTGTTCAAAGCATAAGAACAATCCACAAACCAAATTTATTTATTTATAATGGTTTTCATGTTTCGAAGTTTCCTTAAATATTTAATATATTCTAAGATCATATGAACTTAGTATTAATGTATATTTTTTATTCATGTTTATTCTGAGTATGATTCAGAGAATGGGGAGACCTTTAGAACTAGGCAAAAGTTGCTCTTTATCTTTCTTCTAGCATTATTGTTGCATTTATTACTTCTCATATTTGACATGCTCATTTGATCCATTTTTCCAATTTAAAAATAAAAATAGTTATTTATAGGGTTTTTTGAATATTAAAAAATAATTTTATCGCTTTACTTGAAATTTTTTAAAAACAACATGCTTTACTTTTTTAAAAGGCACTTCTATTTCCCTTTTAATATTACATATATTTACTTTACTCCCTCTAACTTGATTCACTATAATATTTGAGATCCTTCTCCTCATACTTACATAAGTGATTCATGTTATTTATTAATCTTTTATGATTATTTTAGATTTACATGAATTTATCTCAAATGAAGCAGTTTTGAGTTGCCTCCTATATATTTATAACCACCAAATATAATTGCTATTCAATTCCTTATAAAATCAATATATTTCATATTGAAAAGGCTATGGAATACAAAGAAATTACTTTCACCCAATTTTTATTCCATAATAAAACAATAGTTTAAGGATCTTGTTTTCAAATGTTAGAATAAAATAGGCATGTAGAATTAAAACATTGACACCTTTTAAATATAAAAGAAGATTTTAATCTCCTCATCTTGTTTTAAAACTTTATAAGTTGAAGTTACACTTATTATTTTTCTACATAATTAATCACACTTATTATATGGTCTTTGCAATTTCTCCTTATGAGCATTTTTATAATCATTCCTCAAAAAATCATATGCTTAAAGTATTTGAAAAGTGTATGCCTTCTTTTTCTTTATGCATATAAGTACACTAAATTAGAGTCAAAGAAATGACTCCATTGTATTCTAAGATACATTATTAAATACAAGAGTTATCATTATTGGGATCCTCTCTCCAAACAACTTTGAATTTTCCATTATGATACATTTTCACAATATAAAATATTCTAAATTACATCTCCCTTTCAAATTTGGAAACCTATTGCATCTACTCTCTCTGATCCCATATTCATTTTTTAAATAAATTTTATATATGTGACATAATGGGAATCAAGCATATACTATTCAAGTGTCAAAATTAGCTAGACATCCACTAGAAAACATTAGAGGAATATTGATAAAGAGTAAAGCAAAGAAGGCTAAAGAAGTTAATAATGATCTAATGGTGGATCTTTGTGAGACGAGTAAAGTTCTGCTATTTTATGAGACTAACATCAAACTTATAATGTGGATTTAAGTGACAAAGCTACGGAGAACGATTACATTGTAACATCCCACTCCCGTATGATCCGAACCCGACATCGATGGTGATATCCGAGTCCGTGCCCTGCGAGGGTGGTGTACTACATCACTCAGTCAAAACACAGTATAAAACTTTTTTTTAAAACACCACATACACTATGCAGAAATCACATAACATAAACAATCACCAGTAAGTACATGACTTTACGAATAGACCTCATCATTAATACAAACATTCCGAAAATACAATTTTATATAGACTTTATCAGACACTAATACAGACGCGAACTGATCCCGACCTCTTCTCTCACTCACTAGCAGATGCTATACGCCCGTTGCCTAACGGAGTATTCTTCTGGGTCCTGAAAAATAATTGCAAATTTTGGGTGAGTTTTGCGAACTCAGTGAGTTAACCATCATCGATGGTTCACTCAGTCACATAACACAATTTATATACATCTAACTTATTATATTCCATGCACTTATGCCATGTGATGTAGCAGTCACTTCCACTCACTTTCACATATTATCGGACCGTAGTCCGACACGTATCAATCACATCACCCGAATTTCAT
>JAOTIZ010038202.1:15000-31617 GCA_027123425.1 Erythroxylum panamense | reverse complement strand
TATTTTAAATTCTATATATTCTATATATTTTATCCTTGTATTTTTCTTTCTACTAGTTCTTATTTTTATCTATTATTCTAATATTTTTATCTATTATTTATTATTATAATATAATTATAATATATATTAATATATATATAAATAATATATATATAAAGAGTATATTCGAATAATATATATAATAATATATTAATAGAAATATATTAATATATATAATAATATATATAGAATATATATAAAGAGTATATTAGAGTATATTTATATAAATTTATATAAATATATAAATATAAATCTATAAATCAAAATAAATTATTTTAGATAATTCCTAGTCAAGAATAGACAATAATGAAATGGAATATGCTGTCTCCCGATTGTTTTGTTGTACAACAAAACAATCGGGAGACAGCAAGGATTAGATAAAATGTAAAAAAAAAGGATATCTAAAAAAAAATAGAGGTATCTAATATGTAATAGATAGTGATCCATCTTGATTCTATATTGTTTTGTTATTTTATACTTTTTGTTTTTGACTTAATGAAGTACAACAAAAGAACAACTAGGTCTCATTCTTCTTACATCTTAGTAAGATTTTATTGAAACTTCAAAAGGTGTCGCTGCGTATTTTGTTTGTACTTAATGTTTTCCGATTCTACTAGCAATCATATAATAACTTCTTATAATTAAGTAATTAATAATTAATTGGATTTTTTGGATTGTTTCATTAATGGTATTGGACAGAATCCTTTTTTTTTTTTGACTCTGCATCCTCGATTCTACTATTATTATTTATATTATTTATTATTATTAGTATATATTATTAGTATATTAGTACTATATTAATATATTAGTACTATTAGTATTAGTCTATTAGTATTAGTGAACAATAATCATTAATGAACAATAATGAAAAAATTCGATCATATTCATAGAGATAGGGGACATAATTCACATGGATATAGTAAGTCTCGCTTGGGCTGCTTTAATGGTAGTCTTTACATTTTCCCTTTCACTCGTAGTATGGGGCAGAAGTGGGCTTTAGAAGGACTACTAAGTGAGTTGAGAAATCAAACTGTATCAGTTTTTTTATAGATCTTTCTGCAAAGACTTTTGAATTTAACCATTCAAATTGAATTGAATTCAATTATTGAATTCAATTATTGAATTCAAGAATTCAATTTCTAAATTATATTGGATTCGAGTAATTCGAGTAGAGTAATGTATTCTAGGAATAATACCCCCTTTTTTAATCATAATCCAACAAATATTTCAATGATTCCCGTGTTCATATTTCGAAAGTAAAAGGAATAGAAATGATAGGAAATGGATTCCAACCCAATTCAATTCTTACTAAATCTTCTATTTCGATAAACCCGCTCTTACCAGAGTTAGAGATAGACAATGAAGAAGGGCGGAATCTTTTTTGACTTTTTATTTTTTTTTTTACCCCTTTTCCCGTTCAAATAGAAAAGAAAGGAGTTCTGTTATTAGTTATTAATATTTATTTGTATTAGTTATTAATATTTATTAATTAATTCTTTATAATAATGAATTATTTATAAAATAATAATGAATTTTTTATAAAGTATAAAAAATGAATTATTTAAATTCTTTATTTATTTAAATTCTTTATATTATAATTTAACATTTAATTAATTATTTAAGTTTAAATTCAACTTAAGTGGATTTTTGTTTTCTAGGAGAAATAAGATAGACATAGTGGTTCTCCAACGAGATACTAGGCATACTCAAAAAGTTTCTTGAACAAGTCAAAAATTGCGCACGTAGTGCTTAGTTTAGTGTTTGTTTTATTAGGTTCAAATTTGGACTATACTTTTTTTTTTTATCACTTAGGTCTTTATTTATAAAATCTTTTCACTTTTTTTTGTAGTTTATGGGGTTGTTTCGGGGGGAGGGCCCGCACTGACTCTTCCGGCCCCTTCCGGCCAATCGAGCTCAGCCTCGTGTGATGGAGATTCGTTCGCCATTGATGTGCTCTTAGAATCGTGGCCTAAGACTACGGAAACGGAGGCAGGCACATCTTTGAATCAACCAGAAGCTGGACCATCGACAGCGGCGGGGCCTTCGAATGCGGGAACTTCTGGCGCACCAAGCTCCGCCTCGTGGGAGGAGGATTCGTTCGAATTAGGGGTCCTGGAATAAAAACCTATGGCACAGGCACATCAAGAGAGGGCACGCCGGTGAATCAGCAGGCGGCTATACCTGTACCTCCCGCAAATCCAGTCCCTTCCACGGAGGCGGCTCAAGAGGCGCTGCCGCAGGCGCCAGCACCGGCTGAAGTTGCCCAGCCAAACCCCCCCGCTAATCCATTCCCGCCTCTCCCCCCCCCAACCAGATTTCGATTCTGTAAATCATATTATAAGGAACAGGCTTCTTGTGCATCGCCTGGGACAAAGGCATGCCTCTGTTTCGGAAGCCGAAATCGACAGGATTGTAGATCTAAAGGGGCAAATTCTTAATAGAATGTCCCAATTGGATGGGAACCCATTCTGGCATCGTCACCGGAACAAACTAATTCGTGACTACATACTGCCTCCCCGCAGAGGAAAATGGAAGATCTCCGTTTTGGAGGCAAAGTTACAACAATTAGGTGGTGAGAATGCCACGAGCTCCTCTATATATAAGGAGCTTATAAAGGCCCGGGATTTTTTTCATATCGACGGACCATTTCGCGGTCCTATAGGTAACTGATTCTTTCATGGAAAGCTCGTCAAAAATGGATATTTTGTTTTGGCGAGAGAGGGGCTTTTAGTTACGCAGTGAGAGCGCTGGCCCTTGTCATGGTGAGTTTGGTTTGCTTTGGTTTGGAGAGAGCGTAGTGACCTAGTGCAAAAGAAAAAATCAAATGAAATAGGAACAACCGCGCTGGTCGTAATAGATCGACTTTCATGCTAGTTCTTGCTCCAGTATGAAAGTTCCATTTCAGGGAAGGACGACGTATCATGATACTTTCTGTTTTGTCGAGCCCTGCTTTGGTCTCTGGGTTGATGGTTGCACGTGCTAAAAATCCGGTACATTCCGTTTTGTTTCCCATCCTAGTCTTTCGCGATACTTCAGGTTTACTGATTTTGTTAGGTCTCGACTTCTCCGCTATGATCTTCCCAGTAGTTCATATAGGAGCTATAGCCGTTTCATTCCTATTCGTTGTTATGATGTTCCATATTCAAATAGCGGAGATTCACGAAGAAGTCTTGCGCTATTTACCAGTGAGTGGTATTATTGGACTGATCTTTTGGTGGGAAATATTCTTCATAATAGATAATGAAACCATTCCATTACTACCAACCCAAAGAAAGACGACCTCTCTGAGATATACGGTTTATGCCGGAAAGGTACGAAGTTGGACTAATTTGGAAACATTGGGAAATTTACTTTATACCTACTATTTCGTCTGGTTTTTGGTTCCTAGTCTTATTTTATTAGTAGCCATGATTGGGGCTATAGTACTGACTATGCATAGGACTACCAAGGTGAAAAGACAGGATATATTTCGACGAAATGCTATTGATTTTAGGAGGACTATAATGAGGAGGACGACGGACCACTCACGATCTACTAAAAGGAAAGTCGCCCGGAGATATTGGTTCAAATCCAATTCGTGAGCATATGTTCAATGAAGGAAGTCTAAGGACAGAGATTGAGGATAGTTTTTACATACCCAGGCATCTATTCCGACAGCTGATCCGCGACAACCGCTATGCGACAGATAGAGAAGAAAGATTGAACAGCGGATTTTCGACATATAACGGATTGTTTTTCTAGGAACATAATATTTTCTAAAAAGATATATTATGGATTCTTTGGGACTGGGAGCCTGTGGAAGTTTGAGTTTCTCTTTTCGACTTCCAGTTCGTCTGAAAGAGTCATTCGAATGAATTCATATCCGTCTCTGGGACATAGGGACCATTTTCTACTTATACAGGCCCATTGGTAGCCGGAAGTCGGAATAACATCTTCCTAAACCTGTAGAAAGATTCGGTATCGTGCCCCTAAGCCCAAGATATGATATGGAACTGGGGTTGAAGCAGGGTCTGTAATAGGCTTTGGATACATAGGCGATGACTCCGGAATTGGTTCTCAATTCTTTCTAGTTCTCTAGTTCACGGAAGCCTGCCCCACATCAAGCCTCAGTTGATGCTGCCCTTGTTGCATGAGCTCAGCTCGACTGTAAGGAGAGGAGCGATTTCGAACGAACATCACTTATGCTAATAAGAACTAAAGATAAAGTAAGTGAAGGGACTCTTGGGAAGAGTCCCGAACGATATAAGATCTAACCTTTTTTATTGATTGGATACCATTGTATGCAAAGCAAAGTACTCAATGAGAGAATGTAGGGATTGTTATACTAAAGAGAAAAGCGAGAGTGACTTATTTTATTGACATAAGCTCGGGAAGGAGGGGAGAAGTGGAGCTAGATCAGTAGAAAGGAGAGGCCTATCTCGACGAAACGGCGTAGTAGATGGAGGAATGAACAACTGACCCTTTTCTGGTGGGTGGCCCCATCGGGGGGATCGGCATCCAAGGACGGGCATGGTCCAGGTGGGCTGTCAGTAGGAGATCATTTTTTCCATTCTTCAACTCCCGGTTCACAGCGGATATGCGGCAGCGGATTCGCCGACTTCAAAGTCTTAAGTCAATCCGGATAATGGATAGGGGTGAAGAATTCCACTTCTATCAGGTTATTAAATATCTGGACCGTTAGAGGCATTCAATACTCCGATAGATGGGAAAGGAAAGGGGTTATCCATCAGAGGAAGGCAGTGGAAGATCGGGATTCAGGGAAGGTTTGGAAACAAAAGTGTTTTTTTTTTATCGTCCAACAACGAAATATCTGGCTAGATTTCCAGCTCCTTCCAAAATATCTTAATCCGAGGTAGCGGAGTTGGGCTTATTGAAATCGGAATTAGAATCCGCATCAGCAGGTGAGGTAGTGTAACTCTTAGCTGCTTTCGTCTTATAGGGTTGATCGACCGAAGGGGATGAAGGCGCTGTAAGCGGTTCAACTTGACTATCTGGTGACGCGCTCACATCGATGGAAGGGCTTAATGCAGGTACGTGTCCCGGATGAAGGTGTACTGTAGGAAGGTGCTTTGGTGGTTGCCCTCCAGGCGGAGTGTTGGATCTGCGGCCTGGCATACAGCTCTTGAAAGATTGGATGCTTTCGTGGGTTGGCCCGGCCGGGCCGGACAAAGCTAGGTATAGATCGGTTGGCGCTGGATCTGCTGGATAGAGGTAGCGGTACAGACAGCTATGGATAGAATTACGTCAGCTTCGTCGGGTCCGTAGATATGCCCAGCATCTATTTTGACTAAAAATGGTACATAGAAGCGCAGAGAGCGGTAGCAACCATTGACTACTTGGGCCGGGCCCTGCAGCCAGAAAATGGGACTACATGACTCTGATATAAAATTTCTGCGAGAAGAAGGACGAACACAGTAGCGTATACAAGGAAAAAATGAGCGCTAACCAAGAACAAATAAGTGTACCAGTGGTGAAGGATAAAAAAGTCCCTTCTCTAATCAGCCCCATTTGCTTTGTAGTTGCTCTCCGATAGACTCCAACTGGATTTTTTGTCGCGGCATCCTATCCCGGTTGGCTTTGCCAACCGGCTATCTCTAGCAACAAAGGTGAACCGAGGGGCAAAGAAGGAACTGCATGAAATAAAATAACTTTAAAAGATCTAAGCGTTTTTTCAGCGAATTCGGAGTGTAAGAAAGAGGCCTCCCCAGTTAACATTTATCCAGGTCCCTCTGCACCTGAAGGTGGACTTCTCTTCAATTGCTTGTGGTAAAAGTGCTTCCATTCGTCATCATTGCCTTTATGCTTAAAATTCTAAAAAACTGTCCAATATTTTGACAAAGTGGGAGCTTTGTCCCTTCCATGGCAGGCTTCAACAGAGTAGGAGTATCCAATTGAAACAAAGGTAGCTCAATAGATAGGGGTATTGAATGAGTCCGCTAGCTAGCTTCTTCGAAAGAAGCACGAGCGTAACGCTTTGAAGTCCCGCTAAAGGGAATCGAACCACTCCCTTCGTTCTTAGGGGTCTGCTCTTTGATCAATGTATTTCTCTGGTGAAATGCTTGATTTCGCTGCTTCCGCAGCTTTTCGCGCTTAACTTAAGGCCTTTCGGGTGGGAGTTCTCTCGAGCACACGAGTAGAGCCAACTCCTACAAATCGGGAAGGCTTTTCCTACCTACTACTTTGTTGTATTGAAGATATCCAGCCCATATGGGCTTTTGCCGACTCTTCGGAATGGTCGGGATAGGCAGAATTACTACTATAACTTGGCGAAGAGCGATACCGAAACTCTTATCATCTTATCAAAAGGAAGATGAGTTCCTCCTCCAGGAAGCCTCTGAACTTTTACCCTTCAAACACCGTATTCTTGCAAACATAGGAAGATTTTTGATATCCCAATAGTTTAGAAAAAAATGAACACTAACCCAATCTCGATTAAAAGCCGAAAGAAATGAAAAATCAATGGCCGCGCAATCAGCGGTAGGCTTGATTGATCGTACTACATAAAAGACTGCTTGCTCGATTGCACTTTCTATATGTAGATGAAAGTGACGACTTGGTCGTTTATCGTCATTATATGATATTTCCTTGTGAAGCTTGACATTTTTGAATCATCGCAAAAATCAGTAATCCAACCCACGGAATCTACTTTTTTGGGCTATTTGAATCTATATGTGTGCGGCCAAGCAAGCTAGCCAATGCGAAGCGTTCTGTGATTTTCTAACATATTTTTAGATAGTCAAGATGATTCACCACCAGATGACTTGCAGCAAGGGATTGGATTTTCCCTCCCAATTATAACAGTGGGCCTCGCCCGTCTACTACTCGACCTTCAGTAACTACAGTTAGCAGGGACTGGGGATCCATCCAATCCAAATCCAATAGCTTACTGACTTGCTTGGGTCATCTAAGAGGTAAGGCTCCCCCGATCGACCCTAACTCTCATTCTAAATCATTCTGGAGCTAAAGGAGTTCCCTAGCCCTTCCAGTTTACATGCTGATCCCTCTATGATGGCATTTTTCTTCCTCTCCGACTTGACGATATTATGATTTCAGAAGCTAGTGATTAGCTGAGGCTGACAGTCTCGTATCCCGGCAAGGGCTAACTCAACTACTTAAGATTGTCGAATCGAATCTACCTTCTATGACCTAGCTTCTGGTATTTGAACCAGTTACGTCGATTGCTGAACCTGACTTGACTTTGACGCGTTGGCTTTGGCTTGTCCTATATCTTAATTAATCGGAAGAGTCAGTGGCTATCCTGCGCTCAAGAGGAAGAACTCAACTCTTTGCAAAGCAAGGGGCATCGCTCTAATTACTGATGTAATAACCTTCCTTTTGAATGCCGCCGGTTGTAACCTTTATAGCGATAGCGAGTCAAAAAAAGATCTTTCGTAGTACACTGATTTTATTGAATTGACTGTAAAAGGTGTGATGGTCTCGCCAATGAATTTCCTCGTTAACAGCAGGATCTCTTCCACACTTCTTGCTGAATACCTTTTCTTGCTTCCAAAAATAGGCAATAGGCCATCCTATCCTAAGGAAGTAGGGGAAGCTAACCCCGCAGTTGCAGTTCCGTGTTCCTATTGGGAAGCGGATGTCACTAGTCCTGGTAGTCTGCCCCCTCTAGTGGTCCTAGCCAGTCTAGTTTCAGCAATGAAGGCCCGCAGCAATCAAGGGAAAGGAGATTCTTCCCCACCAACAGCTGTTCGATAGTCCAATCGTCAGGGTTTCGTCCAATCCTGAGCTCTCAACAGGCCTAGCTAGCTGCCTTAGAAGAAGAAGAAATGAAACCGAGGCTCGCACAGCACTAAGAGTAAGTAAGAGAACAACTCTCGTTGAAAGAGGGATTAGCTATCCGCAACTATCCGATCATCCACTGTGCAACAAGCAGTTCCAGCTGATCCATCCCTTCTCCCTCACGTCACTTTAGTTCATCCTAGTTCTAAAGAAAATCAAGGTTCTCTTGCTCGCTACTGGCTTGGTACTGGTCTTATGTGAGCCAACCAGTCAGTCTTCCGATCCTATTAGTCAGTCAGTCCTATCAGCGAGTGGGACATAGGGCAATGTCCGGGCATGAAAATCATCTTCTTTCTTGTATGACCTGTACCGACTTGATAGCCCAGGTGAGGCAAGTAAGGAAGCTAACCCAAGCAAGCCAAGCCCTAAATCCGCTTACTGAAATTGGCCGATTTGACTGTCGAACGGAGCCCTATTCCGAAAGGAAGGACTGAGCGGAAAGGACTACCGACGGCATTTGTTTGTAAACTCGCATTTACAACACCTCGGCGAGGAAATGTGAGAAGTGAGACTATTTCGTTGGAAGAAGAGGGAGATCAAAATATGGTACGGAAAAACCCAAATCGAGATGAATGGAAGATGCCTATTGCGGGTCTGGTCCCTGCTTCCTCACATTACATGGACAATTGAGATCGACCTTTCTCATGCAATTGAATGCTCCAAGCGATCAGTCCATGACTTCCTTTGTTGGCTCCTGACGGTGACCAGCTCAATAGAGCACCTTTGGGCGCTGGCTTTTCGAAACCAAGTTAGGGAATCAGTGACCATGAGAAAGCATTCAAAAAAGTGTCATCTCTTACGATAAGCACTGAATTGGATTAGCCCCTGCAGCCTACAAACAAGGCTTTTTCCTTGTGTTACCTAACTAAAGAGCTCCCAAGGCCACCTGATTCGGAGTAGAACACTCCTATTTACACTTCGATTCCACCCACTGATCCAGCTAAGGCCCGCAACCAAAGAGGATAAACTTGCACCGGTAATGCTACCACACAGGTTTTGAGGCGAGTTTCGAAATCTTTGATGAGTGTAGCAGCTTCACAAGTCCCTTCGGCTTGGAGCTGGAGTCATTGATCTGTTTGGCGAGTTTGCCTATTTATATAGGATAAAAGACCTGCTAGTTCTGACTTCGTGTTCTTGACCTACTTGTCTATTAGTCTTGGCGGGTTTTCTCTCGAATCAAAGATCAAGAGGCCAAAATCAAAGAGGAACTGCCACTATGTACTTGAACGAGACTGATAAGCTGTGGTAGCGTAGGCGGCATGCTGATATGGCACGAGGCACTTGCACCATCATGGGAGGATTCCAAAAATAGGTTCGAGGATCCTTCCGAGAGGCAAGAAATGCAACCCCTTGGTAGGGTGAGCGTTCAACAATGTCCTTCACCGTCCCCGGGGCGGAAGGTCAAGTTAGCCTTTGTCGACGCGTGGTCTTCTAATCTCAAACACAAATCGATGATTGAGAATTGAAATAAAGAGAGTGGATCATCCGATTGTTAGCTAGCATTTCTATCATCACCTTTCTCTATCTTTGTCTTTTGGTCCGCGAGGCACCTAGCCCCTCTTAAACTAGGTTTTAAGCAAGCAGGCCTGTCTTTCGGGTTTCCTTGCGGAGTAATGCTAACTTAAACACGAATGGTCCCTCGTAAGGAACTTGTGGATATAGCCGGATCAGTATCCCGCGGACGGACTGACTACCGTTTGCGTTGAGAGCGAAGACCGAACGGATGGAAGAGGCACGTGACTGCTTGACTAAAGCAGTTAGATGAAGGGCGGTGGATGGGATAAGAAAGTAGGCAGTCGGCCAAGCATGGCCAGCCAAAGAAGGGTTCTGTGCTTCGGAAAGCAATAAGCCTTCCAAAGAAGCTTCCTACGGTGTCCCTGGTTCCAGTGTGCTGAACGATCTTTTGAGACTGAGCACGAACCTCCGGCTTCGGACGTGAATGACTTCTCGGTGCGGAGATTAGCTCAATACGATTAACGGAGATGCTATATTGGGCAAATCCGGGTTTCCCTTATTCATTCATCGTCGTCGACAAGTAACGTATTTTCTTATTCCATTTTAGCAACTCCGGCAGTATGGACCTGCTTAGGAAACGTCTACTTGTCGATCTGCATCGGCCTCTTGGACTCCGGAAAGGCAAGCAGCATCCCTTTCTCGATTCAATTCTGTTGGTTAGTTTAGAAGTCAGCCTGAACTGACTTTGAAGTCTTTGCTCAGCCCGAGCATTCCTACCTTGCCTCGAGCGCTAGGTTTTTATTCCTCTTTCGAATCATATTGTTCACCCGACAACCCCTCTGCCAAAGAATAGTAAGCCGGGAGAAAGGAATTCTGTAAAAGTTTCATTCAGCGCCGCGTGTAAAGGGCTTTCTTTCACGCATGAGTTATACCGAGTACTAAGTGAATTATAGACCACTTCCAATTTTCGTTTTCGAGAGGACGTCTAAAATAGCCGTATGTGTGGACACGGCCACGACGAACAAAACCAATGGTAGTAAAAGCAGATGTCTGGTCTCGGTTAAGCCCGACGATTCTCTAGACAAAGAAGAAGATAAGATGTGGGCTGTTGATCTGCTGGTGTACTCGATCAACTGGTCGCTCCTCTGGGTTCTTTCTCTCCAACCAAACGTGTGTCGAGCCCGCCACCGTGCACGCATGGTGCAGAAGTGGGTCCTAAGGAACCCGCAGAAGCAAAGAAGTGGTGGTAGTAAACTGGGTCTCTAAAGGGGGAGTTAAGTTCACTGAAGTTTTGGACTTAGTCACATCCTTTCCTACTATGTTCCAGCATTCTATCAGAAACAGTGGGCTGTGGTTGGACCAGACTTAATAACCCTTGTTAAAAAAGCTTTTGAAACTGGTCAGTTTCCTATTTCCCTAAACCAAACCCTTCTCTCCCTTGTTCCTAAGGTGGAGAGGCCAGAGACTTTAAGACATTTCAGGCCTATTGCTTTATGTAACGTAGCTCTGAAAGTTATCTCCAAGGTGCTGGTCCAACGGATCAAACCATGGATGGATGGACTGATTAGCAAGAACCAGAGTAGCTTCATCACCGGGAGGTTAGGTGTCGACAACATTATATCCATACAGGAGATAGTCCACACTCTTAGACAACGAGGGAGCAAGAAAAGCTTTATGATCATCAAATTGGACATGGAGAAAGCCTAGGACAGGCTCCGGTGGGCCTTTCTACACCAGGTTTTACTCGAATCCAACATCCCAGCTAACATTGTTAACTTGGTTATGAATCTAGTCTCTTCCACCTCCTTCTCTGTACTTTGGAATGGAGACAAGAAACCCGAATTCAGTCCTAGCAGGGGGATCCGCCAAGGGGACCCATTGTCCCCGTATCTATTTGTCTTGTGTGTTGAGAAACTGAGTCGTTTGATAGCGCAGCTAGTGAGTGATGGGAACTGGAAGCCAATCAGAATAGGGACACGAGGCCCTTTAATTTCACACATGTTCTTTGCTGATGACCTCCTGTTCATGGGTGAGGGATCGGAAGCCCAGGATGAGGTTATGCTGGGCTGTTTGCATCAATTCTGTGAAGCGTCAGGGCAGAGAGTTAGCTTCGAGAAATCTCGGGTGTGGCTCTCACCTAACACTCCAAGACAGAAAAAGTGGATCATCTCCTCCAAATTAGGAATGCAACTAACGTCTGACCTGGGGAAATATCTGGGAGTTCCCATGCTACACGGACGAGTCACCAAGGCTATCTATGAAGAGCTCTCTAACAGAGTGCAAGGGCGACTAGCAGGATGGAAAATGAGCCAACTTTCTATGGCCGGCAGGACTGTTTTAGTGCAATCTGCTGCGTCCACTATAGCCACTTATACTATGCAGTCTACGAAATTGCCCACTGGGGTATGTAGGAACATTGACATGGCTAGCAGAAAGTTCATCTGGGGGGAGCTTAATGGGAAAAGGAAACTCCATCTGCTGCCCTGGGACACGTTATGCAAACCCAAAAACTTAGGAGGTCTGGGATTAAGGAAAACGGAGGTGGTAAATGAGGCTATGTTCATGAAGTTGGCTTGGCGCATGCTCCAAGGCTGTGATGGGCTTTGGTATCACATCCTTAAAGCCAAATATTTCAAAAATGGAGATTTTCTAGATTAGTGAGAAATTGTTCCCCTTTTTGGCGAGGTTCCTTTCAGTCGAGTCACGAACAATGTCCAATTTATATCCTCTTACTTACTTTTTTTTTTGAACTCTCAGAACAAGGACTGATTGTTTTTTGCTTTCTGGGTGATTGTGTAATAGAATGGCCCCATGAAATTCCTTTGCTTTCCATCTACTACCCCGTATGCAATCCAAACAGCCTACGTTTTTCCACCTCTCTCTTAGCCTTCAAGCGGTCTAGTCCGTCTAGCTTCGGTATATTTATTCGAGTGTTTTAAGTGTTGATTTACTTTACTCTTTCATTTGTCCCTTAGTTGAGGGCCTTTCCCTTCACGACGTAAAAAAGAAGGATCTTTTGTTCCAGTAAGCCTTTCTAAGCCATCGAAGTCTCTCAGGATATTCAAAGTATGAAAGACTCTATTCATCCAATATAAACCTGAAATGGTTGCACTCGTCTCACTTACTCAATTAGCTTGGCGAATTGCTTTCCTTTAGCCTGAAAGGAAAGTCAGAATATCATATCGAGCTTTCTTCCGGGTGTAGCACCATAGCCCTTCAGTCTAAAACTGATGAATCAAAGCCTATCGTCTCAGCCTTCCCCGTTTTAGGATAATCGCATCAGCCTTTGAGCCAGCTCTTCATTCTCCAGATTTGCTTGTAGAGCTCTTGCATCTCTGTAATCAGCCGATTGATTATCCCTGATCCTTTAGTGATCTAAGGTCCATAAGTAGTCTTTGTTGTAGCTGCTTCCGAAGCAAGGACAATCTACCTTATCTTAAACATATAGGAATCACGTTTTCGCTCCAAAAGTGAGTTCAGATTAAGCCTATCTGCCTGCTCCCTTACTAACCCCTGATTTTGCCCTATAAAACATATTTCCTATAAGGTTAGGTAAGCCATTTCATTTAGGACTACCACCCCACCCGATAGACGATAGAAAAAAAAAACGCTTTAGATGCTTCCGAGATCGAAAGATTGGTTTCCCAGGTTTTCAGATGCTCGACCATAGGGCATTAAGCGTGGAATAAGAGGAACGAGATAGAGAGAACGAGCGAAATAGTGATCGCGTAATAGCTCCATACTTTTTTCGATAGCTAGAGAACTAGAGCAAGGTAGAGCTTAGTACTTGGAACGATAGGGTACGAGGAGTGGAACTGGCCAAGGGGCACGAAAGGTATAAGACTAAGCAAGTCAGTATCTCGACTCTCTTAGCAAGTAATCTCTTTCTTCTTAGCTACAAATATTGAAATGCTTCTTACCAAAGAAGAGACTCTTTTCGCGATTCGCCAACGTCTACGAATGAGACAATCCTTTTTTAGCATTCAAAGCTTCCTCCTTCTTTCGAGCCAGGGAAGTGGAATAGGTATCTAGTAGCAAAACAGATTAAGACTCCCTTGTGAAAAAACTCAATTCAATAAGGCATAAGAAAATCAGACAAAAAGGGAGGAAATAGCAAAGAATCATTGAAGATGATTGCCAATTGACTATTTCGAATCTAATTACATAAGTAGCAAAGTAAGAATGACCAAGGTCTTAGGCTTAGGCCAGGGCGCAAGGAAGCATAGTGCCATTTACGAAATGTGTAATAAAATGAATTGCGAGATGCTTTTCGATAGCATTGGCCAAGTATTCCTGATTAACGGTCAGGCTGAGGGACTTGGCCTAGCATCGGGTTCTGTTCTGAGGAAGAAAGTTGAAGTTCAATCATTCTCTTGAAAGCAGGGAGAGTTAGGACCGAATCCAATCCTTGAGATTCCAATCAAAAAAGAAATTCAACTTCAAAGGGGCAGTAGCAGTCGTAAGGCCGACAAATGCAGTCTACTCACAGTCTATAGCCTGCCTTGCTTTTCATAGACCTAGGATGATTGATGAAGCAACAATCTCCTTATTAATAGAACCTGGAAATCTCCTTATTAGCGGTCTTCCATTAGACCCAGTTCGGTCAGATCAAGCATCACAGGGCTTCTCATCAAAGAGCGCTTTATAGAACCCGGGGAATTTTTTCTTAAAAGGATATGTAAAAAAAAATCGATTCCTGAACACCCGGCAAAGTCCGATCTAAGAATCATTTAGAAGTGAAAGAACTCGATTTCAAGTCGGAGCTAGCCTGGTAAATGATTCATACTCCTTACCTATTAGCATTAAATAGTATCTTTTGTCTACGATTGACGGGTATTTACTCGATGGGACGAAAGAAGGAAAGAGCCTCCTCATAGCACTACTTCTCAGAGATAGAGTTATTGGCTAAGAAAGCAGTCTATAGTGAAGTTTTCAGGGTAAGACGAGTGAAGTTTTCACAAGTAAACTACTTCTCTGCCCTTGCGGTGCAGTCTCCGTACTAGCGACTAAGCTATGGATACGATTTCTGAAGAAAGAGTCATTTTCTTTATCCCCGGGAATACGACTTAAAAAAAAAATATTATTCCACTCGGTTATTGATGTACCGGAATTGCTGCTTGAAATCATTACCCTTGCTGTTTATTACGGGGGAAGAAGATAGAAGGCAACAAAGGAGAATCGGCTAGGGATTGTCATTCTTATTCCTTTTTCTTCGCTTCGGGGGATAACACGAATTGGGAATTTTTCCATGGGCTTTCAATGGGACCATGCCTTGGATTGAAATCCGAGATCATCCCTTACTCTCTAACTAACAGAAGAAGCGGAACAATTATCATTGCCTTGCTTGATCATCCTATCAGTCATGGTAACGGATTGAGTCTCTCTCTTTCGGTAGCTAGTTTGACTGTTTGTGATCGAACAAAACAATAGCAAGAAAAAATCGTAGTAAAGTAGAGCTAGACTGCATGATTGGCTTGTAGGAGAAAGATAAGAAGGATTCGAGCCAAGACGGAGATGCAAGCTTTCTTTCTCTGCTATTGGATGTCATAATGTGGCACGCACTTTATCAACTCTAATGTTACCGGGTCCGCCTTATGTGATTTGAAAAGCTTTCGAAGTAAGCTAAAGCTTCCCTTATTAGGCGAAAGAAGAAAGAGTGTGGGATGAAGCGTTGCAATCAATCTTTCGTAGTTAGACCGTTGATACCCTGCCTAGCTGAATAACTGACCGACGGCAGAATGGTAAGCGTCCTAGTTCACTTGCGCGGGTCGGCACTTATTTCGTATGTGATGCAACTACAATGCTTGAGAGATCGAGTGATCTGCAAGATGGTCAAACAGAGGAATCGAGAGAAATGTCCGTCTCTGCCTCTGTGGTGCAGTGCGCTAGGTTGGCTACAGCAGGCTTGGTTTGGGAGTCCCTTGAATGGATTCGGGGGCAACACCCGTGCTGGCTTCGCTTTGAGACTTGGATCCTTCGCTGGCCTCGCCGATCAAACTCTTCTTTGAGACAAGTCAAGCACGCTTTGCAAGCCGCGAAGAGCCACTCGAGGTAGAAGCTGTGGCACCCAATTCTAGCTGAGAGAGAAAAAAGCATGTCAGTCAGGAAATAATTCAGTTAAGAAAGGTGTGGTTAGATTAAGTGCCAAAGGTCTTCGCTCTTCGAAAGAAAGACTAAACCAAGCCGGGAACCTGAGACAAGGCAAGCGCTTAGTTCGGATACGACCGTGCTAGGATCAGACAGACAGCTACCATAATCAATCGAGTGGTGACATAAATAAAGAAACGGATCCGATCCACTCCACTCATATTTCCGGGGCGATTCTCCTAACCACCTTAGCCTTGAAAAGGCGCCCTTTGGCATCACTAAAAGCGATCTACAACTATCCTATAAAAAGAATGTCACTATTTTTTCACAGCAGATCAGGGAACATTTCCAGCATGAAATCACACTGTTCTAAGGGAGAAAGATAACACCAATTCAAGTGGATCGTCGCACCGAAAGAGTTTAGAATGTAAAATAGAAAAGTTACAGCCCTGTCCACGAATGAATCGAATCTCTTTATTATTGACTTATGTCTCTTTTTCTTCTTATTTTTTTTTTTCTAAAATTGGAAGATCATGTCATGGAATTTTCGCGGTGCGGATAATAAGGCTTTTCGCTCAGCTTTGCGTGAGCTTTGCCAGAAGTCAAGTATAAACCTGATAGCAGACTTAAGCTTACCTGTTCATAAAAAAAGACTCGAAGAAGTTGGGAAAATAGAATGATACCTATATATATAAATCCATATAAGAATAATAAGAAAAGGCGATAACATTTTCTTTTTGAAAGTAGAATTATATAAATTTGAGTAAAAAAAAGGAAACTAACGAAGAAAAGAAGGTAGTTTACTTACTTAGTGAAAAACTAAGGAAAAAAAGAAAAAAGGAACATTTACAAAACAGTAAAAAAAACCATCCTGAACGACGAGAACGAACGAAAGAACGCTGACCTGGAAAACGTTCCAAGATACTATATATAGTATCTTCAATCAAAAAGAAAGAAGAGAAGAGAAAGAACTGGAAGTTGGCGCCTGCTTGCTTACCAAGCGATCCTGGCTTTCCGCTCCTCTCCCGTCCGGTCGAGTCCGCTTCGCTCCTCCAGTTCGATTATTATTCTTGACTTGACTTATTATTATAAAAAGCACTCACTATCAAAATGAAAGACGATCGATTATCTACCCAAGAAGATAGAGAGTCCCACATACGAGAAAAGGTCACAAATAGAGTTGAACCAAGTAACATTGAAAAGGCATAATGAAAGTAGGGTCGGGATACCCCGCCCTCC
>JAOTIZ010038202.1:5000-12500 GCA_027123425.1 Erythroxylum panamense | reverse complement strand
CACATCGGGGCTATGGGATTCGAACAAAATTCAATTCTTCCGCGACCCCTCCACGAATAACGAGAAAACTTGGATCTTTTCTACGAGAATTTCTGCTTCGCTGCTTTGGCTGTACGACATTAGTTTCAGTATACCAAATAAAGGTCAAACCCCGCTGAAGCACTGGAAAAATGTTGACCACGATTTCTAGCGCTTTTCAAAAACCATTTGCTTGCAACGCCTTGAGTGGACAGGTAAGACAGTACGCCCACTAGATCCTTCATACTCTTTTTTACAAAAATACACTTAACACTCACCCAATCTGGAAAGTGGAGTAGAATCAATCAACTGGCATACCTTTTGGCATACCTTGAATCTACCCTACGATCCGATCTTTCTTCTCTTATGAATATACGATGATAGCACCAAAGGAGCGGATACTTTGACAAGGCCATCACCGGAAAAAAACTTGCAGCTGATGAAATACCAGCTCTAATGTCAAACCCAACAGCTTTTTCTCTTCCGAAAGACCGTCTACGCGCAAAGAGAAGACCGGTTAATGGAACAGTTACCGAATCAGATAGTCTAACAACGGAAACTCTCACAGAAAAGACTAGCACGGCTAATGGTTGAGCGCTTACTGATTCAATTGCAAACAACGGATATGAACCAATAGCAAGAGCCCCAATGGCTAAAAGACTTGCAGCTACTTCTGTGGCATTTTTCTCTGATTTGAGTGCTACTAACAGTTTGTATTCGAGTCCTCTTTCCCTTATTCTATGTCATTTGCTTACTCAAGCAGCAGTGGATAGGCTTACAAAGGAAAGCAGTAAAGCATCAAAAGAGGATCCCCTGGGGTCTCCGCTAGTGACTACCCGACCTGCTTTCAGTATTGAGTCAGATCTTCCACTAGTTTTGAAATGAATTTCAGATGGAAATTTTTTCGGAAGTGATATTTTTCTTTATATTATATATTAGATGTCATTAGCTTTCCTTATCCTTATCTCAGACTAGGGATATGATTCATGGGACAGCAAGAAATCAATCCCCCGGAAACAGGAAAGATTGGCTTCATTCTATTCCCAAGAGAAAATTCTATAGCAAAGGTGATAAGACGGGATAAGCATCCTACAACGCAACAACAGGAAAGAGCCAAAGAGCTCCAAACCTCCCGCCGGAATTGGAAGAGAGAACAGCTACTTTTCTTTTTATACGATTTAATCAATTCAACTGACTTCCTTCCACCAAAGTGGAATCGTGAGCCAAGAAAATGAAATGAAAAAAAAGAAGCGGCGAACAGGAACCCAATCCATTTCGCTGTTTTCTCTCTTTTTTAGTAGGGGCATGCGGAAAAGAAAAAGGCGTAACTGCTGTTGTCGACTGGGAACGAATGCTTAGCTCTGAGGAAAACCCTGGAGTTTCTGTTACAGAAGACGGTCTTTGGCATAGGTCTTGCGTAGATAAGGAATTGGCCAGTCTCTCTTTCTATTGCAACCGAGGTCTAACTCAATCAAGTTCAAATCTAGTAGGACATAACCCTTAGCTGCTAGCAAGGAATAAGACCTGAGAGTCTAAAAAAAGAGAAAAGTATAGACTGCTAGTCCTTTCTTTCTGTTTTCAAGTTTGAAATAAGAAGCCCGGTGGCGTTTAAGTTTTTTCTCTTGGAGAAGACCAGGGGAGATCACACTCTTGTTCAAACGAGAATGGCCGCCCAAACAAAACAAAGGCGGGAAGCGAAGGTTTGCAGACGCTCGACCAAGAGGAGAGGAACGAACGGGCTTAAGCCGGCTCATGACCCGAGGGCGGGGGTAGGCAACTCTCAATGGTAACTCTGTCTCTATAATCTTGACAATTGGAATGCTTGACTTTGACTCTTTGACTTTTTTAGGAGCCACTTTTTAGCTTAGTTTGCTTTGATCCTCTCTCTACTCTACCTGGGCATGTTTCCATTTTATAGGTGAGTTGGTATGTTATTTAAGGAAGAACTGGGTATTTAGATTCTTTCTTTATAGAATAGAGAAAGGAAAAAGACCGTCGATCTCATTCTCATTAGACTTTCCCTTCTGTCTGTGGTGAGGGTGACCTTGTTCCAAAATGGTTTGGTGTGCCCTTTCCTATGGTGTCTGTTCTGTGCTAGCTAGGCTAAGTCTTGGTGCTTTAGTTTTAGTAAGGCCAGTAGGAGAGGAGAATCCGGATTCAATGGATTTAGGAGTTTACAACCGAAACTAGCTGCCAGAAATGTTAAGCTGGAAACAATCATTCCTCAAGTTGGATGTGAATAGGAAGAACCTCGAGAAAGAGAGTAAGCTGTGACTTCCTGTTTTGGAATTAAGATAATAGGGGCCGGAATAAGCGATTAACGTCTTGTCGGCCTACCCCCTGCTATATAAGACGGTGGGTATAGAAAGATTATTGGGTAGAGAAAGATTATAAAAAAGGAAGGGCGGAATCGAAAACCTCCCACGGTAATAAAATAGAGAGGCTTTCGAAGAGTAGCCTTTTTGGCTTGACTTGGACTCTATCTCTCTATTCAATACAATAGAAAGGTGACAGTTCTAGATCCGCCTTTGTTGAAGAAGAGGGTAGCGGTCGGTGTGAACTCCTCTCTCTGGGTTCCCTTGGTTTCTGTGAAAGCGATAGAGATTCAGAGTAGTGAAAAGCGAACTCAAAAGCAAGCTCGCTTGATAGCAGAAACTCAAGAGCTCAAGTTAGATCCGACTAAAGAGTGAATGAGATGAATGGAAGAGAAGGAAATTGCGTGTCTTTCGCAAAGAGAGGAAAGAGAAATGGGGATTCAATTAAGGTAGCGAGATCACTTCCGGGTCGACTAGAAGAGGGACCTTTTCCCTGTTAACAACAGGAGATAAGCGGGATGAGCTAAGCTAAACAGAAAATAGATTCGCTAATGCGAGAGTTCACGGATGACCGATCGATACAGTACGAAAGATTCTCCGGGAAGTTTTTCAAAAAGGAATGAGCGCTCTGCCCTAGCGAAGACGCACGGGAGAGATTCACCAAACTAGGGACATATTCCGGATGACAGCACGACCGATTGCTTTAATGAAAAGACAAGACAGCTCTTTAGTTAGATAGTCCAAGGGTTGTAGAGGTAAGACCAATGGGGGAAAAGCGATGCTCGACTAAAAAACCGGGGATCGATGGAATTGAGCTAGCCCATTAGGTAGAGGTCGTTTAGCTTCTTTGGGACTACGCGGAGTTGGAGAGAGAAGCAGGTAGCTCGCCCGCAAGTCCTAGTTGGTGAATGAGCCTACAAGTGGTAACCGCTCTGTATCCGTCATCTCTTTTGAAGAAGCTGCTGAGCTAGATGCGGCGCTTTCAAAATCCCGTGACTCTCAGTCATCTATCTTCTTTTCACCTGACAATTTTGGATTGTGGGAAGGCTTTCCTTCTTTGTTGACTTCAACTGATACCGGCCGATAGCCCAATCTCTTAGTCTCGGAACTGATTTTCTATCTAGTAGCCACTCCTTGCCCTATTCGGTCAAGCAGCTTCTTTTTCATTTTCAATTCAATAGGAATTAGGTTCAGTTGCCTACATGGCTACTTCTAGCAGTTCCCGGAATAGCCTTTACTGCCAACCAACCTTTCATCTTTCTTTGAGTGGGATTATAATAAAAGAAAAGTGAACTTCTTATTCTATTATCTATTAGTAGTATAGTGGATCAAGAAAGCTCCGCCAAGCCAAAAGGTGCTTTCGCCGGTCACCGCTAGCCGAAGATAGGTCTCTGACAGAAGAAGTCGAGTCAAAGTAAAGTTAGAAAGTGAACGAAGTCAGGATAGACATTCTCGGATATAGAAAGTGTTCAATGCTTTTTAGGAGATCTGGGGAGGAAAGAACATATAAGATAGATCGATCGATCTTAGTCCACCCAAGAGAAAAGGCTAAGGGGAGTGAGTCAAAGCAGTAGGACGTTCTCGGTTCAGTGTGCCAAGTCGCTTTCAAGCATTCCAGCGAGCCTCTTTTTTTTCTTTTAGCCTCTTCGTTCTTTCTTCAGTGGAAGAGAAAGAAAACCCTCAATTACATCGACCCTTGCGTAGGAAGGGGACCGGTGCGCGGACGACCCGGAGATAGAGCTCGGAATCAGTAGAGCAGCAGAAGACCAACCCGCCAGCCTGCTGAACCAAGATGTGATAGGGAGATCATAGAGGTGAGTTAATGTGCTGGTTCTAGCCTCGCCCTTTATTGAATGATTGGACTATCTCGCAAAAGAAAAGAGAAGTTGGAAGAGAGGTATGCTTGGGAAACTTCCAAGAGCTTCCTTTCCTGGTAGGGTAAGCTCTGTCTTCATGTTCACATCTTTTTATTACTCTTTTATTACGCATCCCTCGAAGTCTAAAAACTATCCAGTGAGACCAGATCAGCCAGAAGCCTTGGTGTACTAACAAAGCATTCCCTCTTCACTTCCCTCTTGTAAAAAGTCTCATTTTACCGTCTTTTTTGGCTTAATCTGCTAACAGAAAGAGAGATAGCAAGAAAGAACCGGGTTCAGAAGCTAAGGAAGATCCGATAACTGGGCTTCTAGAGGCCACTGAAAGGTCTTTTAACCCTCCATCTAAAAGGCCAACTAGCTGCCCGAAAGCCAGGAGAGTGAGTACTTGTCTCCATCCCACCTATACTGAAATTCACTCCGGTAAACCAAGCAAGTCCGTCTACAGCAAGTGAATCACCTACGTAATTTCGAGGATATTTTGCATGTAAGAGCAGACGCAAGGGGCAAGGCAAAAAAAATATCATAACAAAAGAAATCCAAAACTTACGCGGATAACACTCCCGGAACACTTTCTATAAAACCGGCGAAAGGAAAAAGGAAGTAGTCATTGACTTGTTCAGCACAAAACTATGCCCAAGCAAGGGCTATGCTATAAGAACAGAAGGAAAGGCTTGGTTTAGAGAACCTGCCCCCCAGTCGCTTTAGAGAAGACTCCACCAGAAGCTGTAAACTTGACTTCGCTTCACCCAGGGGTTGGATTATCGTATTTAGATCTCTGGACGGATGCCGAAAAAAGTAACCAGTGAAGCTAATCTTCCTATAGGGCGGAAAAGTAGCCAAGCTAATCTCGATTCAAATCTGTCACCCATTGCCATTGGCCGGTCTCAGTTGCTAATCGCTGATCCTATGGATTAAGCATTTGATCTTTATTAGGTAGTCTTTTTTGACAATCCATCTATTTTCTTTATGGGATCGTCATGCAACCATTAAGGGGTAAGGTTGAGCAGTTTAATGACCTTACATATGTGTACCTCTACATATCCAACGTACGTTCGCTCTTCGATTTCCTCTTCTTTCGGGCTCTCCTTTGTGTGGCCAGTTTCAATCATCAGGGTTTATCAAAGAGTTTTTCCACAAAGGTCAGTTCATCGCTCTCAGACTATTGGAAAGATAGATTCATTTAGAACATGGGATAGGTTTTGTGCCCATCCATCACCTTTAGACAGATATAGTTTTCACTGCCATAAATTCTTCACTATCTTGGGTTACTACGTGACTACCAGAGAATGTCTTACTTCGTTCTTAAGGGCTCTATATAGCCTTCTAAGGGAAGGCGTTTTCCGGTGGATAATCCTCCATATTCATCATTAAACGTGACTTTCTCAGTAAGAATCTCGCTATCTGCTGGGATCTAGTCCATGAAAGACCTCTCACTGGCTGTCTTGCCCACAGGATTTCTTAACCTAGTTTGCAGGAACTTGATGTTAAGTAAACTCCAAAGAGAACTTGAAAATAGCCTTAGCAACTCAATTAAACTCTATGGTTAGCAACTGCCATCTAAAGAACTTTTAGAACTCTATTGGTCTAACTTGCCTTTAAGCTGAGCTTCTTCTGCAACTGGCTGATCGGATGGAAATAAAGGGGGAAGGAGATCAGGGTTGTAACCTTTCTGAAAGTCTTCTACCCTAGTCAGTCCTGTACCTATATTCAACCATTTCTTTGTGCATGAGGTCATGGAATAGAGTGACCATGGCCCTTTGGTATGTGGCCCCAGCATTCTTTAATCCGAAAGGCATCACCTTATAGCAAAAGGTTCCCCAAAGGGTGATGAAGCATGTTTTTCTTCTTGTCATCCCAGAATAACTTGATCTGATTATATCCTGAGAATCCGTCCATGATAGAGAACATGTGGTGTCCTGCAGTATTGTCAACTAGCACATCAATATGAGGCAATGGGAAATTATCCTTTGGGCTAGCTCTGTTTAAGTCTCGATAATCCACACACATCCTGACTTTCCCATCCTTCTTGGGGACTGGTACTCTATTAGCTACCCATTCTGGGTAATCGACAACTTCCAAAACTCTCTGCCACCTAACTGTCGTTAGAGGGTATCTGAGACCTTACTCCTTTCACTCGAGTTCTTTACAGACCAACTCAGAGAGGGGCCCCTTAGGGAGCGGGGCTTATCTTAATATCGATCGATCTTTCATAGTTCCCTTAGTCTATTCTTTATATATGCTAATCCAGTCTCTTATGGATCACCTGCTATATCGGAAATTTAGAGGGATGCCTTTGAAATTGTCACTTAATAAATCAAAGACTTTCGACAGGATATCTTCATTCAGCTTTAAGTGAAAGAAAACACTTTTATCTTGACTTTTACTTACACAATTTTCTTGAATTGACACCTATGTCAGCCGGATATGCATGCTTAGGGAAAAGGCATAGGCAAAAAAGAAAGACTTCACGCTTGAACTACGTGACAGACTAGCGGGATAAAAGTCACATCTATATGGGAATAACCCCTGTTCGTAAACCCTGTTTTCTTAGGCTGTATGAGTCTTCCTTAAACGAGTGAAACGCTCTAAAGATACGGGAGATAGCTATATCTTTTCTATCTTCTTAATAAGAAGCACAGAAGCAGGAAAGCTAGCCCCCGATTCCTTCTTACTTAACTTTAGGCAGTGTCCATACGTTCCGGCGTGGTGCAAGAGAAAGAAAGTCTTGTTTAACTGTATTCCCTTTCATGAGATCAGTAGTTGGTGGAATTCTTCAAAGTCTTTCCGCGGAGAGCACAAAAGCTGATTAATTAGGAAAGAGCTGCTAAGAGGGTTGACTCGCCCTTAGCCCTCGTCTAAAACCTAGCAAACAGACCGTTGTAAACCAGGTGAACTAGAGCGAACAGGAGAAGCAAGCAAATAGCGGCCTCTCATTCAATCCACCTCTAGCTGTTAAAGGAAGGTATTCCGATCTTTGATCCGCCGCTTCTCTTTACTTAAGCCCTCACCGATCCGATGATCGAGTGCTTTTTTCTCTTGGCTCGAGCTACCACACCAAACTCCGCGAGTGGCTATCGTTCCGGAACATCTTTCACTGGGTCAAGTGGACTCACTCCTTCATCTTCGGAAATGAACCCTACAAGGCTACCGGATTCCCACTTTCTTCTACCTTTCTTTAAGACTTTACTTGAAACTTCTTCTTCCTTCACATCGGGCAAAAAAATCTCTTCAGTGAAGTCCAATCCGAATACTACGTTCCTTAGCTTCCCTAAAAGCTGAAAAAGGGCTTC
>JAOTIZ010038181.1:0-15746 GCA_027123425.1 Erythroxylum panamense | reverse complement strand
TAAATATTAATTTTAAAATTATTTATTTTAATTATTTATTTTAATAATTTAAAATAATTTTCACTAATAATTTATTAATAAATATTATATAAGAGATTAAAATAAATTTAATTAATTAAATTATTTTTAAATTTTATTTAATATATAATTATCATAAGTAATAAAAATAAAACTATATTGACATTAAAAACTAAACAAGTTTTGTTTTTATTTGAAAGAAAAACTAAAATTAAAAACTAAAAACTAAAACTAAAACTAAAACTAAAACTAAAATCTACACTAAAAAAATAGAAATAGAATCAAACGATCCCTAAAATACATAAGTGTGTTCTATCAAAATGCATGGATGAATTGAATTTAAAGGATCAACTATATATATATTTATTATTATTGCATGGGCATGCACAAAAGATGAGTGTAGCTATTGGTGCACATTATATGTAAATGCATGATGTTGATTGTACAATGATTTAGATTGTTGCTAACTTAGGTTATGGAACGATGTGAGTGCATTATGGGCATACTTATATAGACCATACACAATGATGACTTAGGGTGAGTAAACGGAAAGCTTATCAAGTCACTTGTATTGTAACATATGGCCAAAACATGTAAATAATGGCCCGAAAAAGTGGAAACAATACCTTACAAAGTGAATCACTTCTTCCGGTAGAGGGAAGTGATATCTTGCTACTAACTTAGTGGGTTAGTAGAGAAAGTGGATGATTTTAGCTTACTTGGTCCTTAGGTTTTTGTAAGCCTACATAAACATCAATTGTAGTTCATTTGTATAAGGGGATGAAACTTTATACATTCAATCTTGGAGTTAAGAACCTTGTGGGAAAGCTCTTTTGTCAAAGCTTTGAGTAAGGAGTTCTTTTAAGCTCTTATAGAGTTCTTAAAATAAGAAGAACTTCATTTTTCTTTGTATTGTATCTTTGATATTTGATTGCTGAAGGTTGACTTTACCATAATTATCTTATTTGTCATGTTAATTGCGAAACACTTTGTATTGTAAGAGTGAAGCGAAACACTTAAATAAGAGTGACATAAAGCATTAAATTGAGTTGAGCTTTGTAAATTAAACTTGAACTCCATACAAAGATGTTGGCAAAATCATTATAATTTCAATACGCATGAAAACTCCCCATGAAACTTAAGAGGTTTAAATGTTCAATTGATTTAGACTATTATAAAACTGATATATAATAAAGATTGAATAAAATTGAAGAACTTAAAATAAGATTGAAGAATGAGACTATATTTACCAATTAAAAAGATATAATACGTTGAAGTTTAATTGAAAAAGACTCTCAAATAGAAACATATTTTATAAAACAAACTATTTTAAAAAAATCAACAGATTAATTAATAAGTGAATTGAATTTTAATAAAAATAATTATTAAGGTGTATCAAACTCGTAAATTAAACAGTACAAAATTTTACGGCTGAATCAGTAAAATTGATTCAATTTTTCAATCATTGGTTATAATATGAATGAAATTATTTAAGATTGATGTAATTACAAATTTTGTTTGAAACTATTTAAGATTGATGTAATTTTGCAAAAATTGAGATTTTTTCAAATAAATTAATGTGACGTATGGGGCGACTTCTTAATCACCACTCAAATTAAAATATATAGAAAAAATATGTAGTTTAAGGATATCCTATATCGTTATTGGCCAAGCTGTAGTGGAACTGTAACCACGAGCTTAAAGTCATGGCTGTATTGTTATTCAGCTAATAGTATTGATTATAAACTAAGCTGTAGTGGAACCGTAACCACGAGCTTAAAGTCATGGCTGTATTGTTATTCAGCTAATAGTATTGATTATAAACTTCTTGTCTTTATATTATACTTGTTATATGCCTCTGTGCACTGTGCTGCTCATAGATGGTATATACTATTCAGGATTTACAATGGTTTATTGCATCCTACACCCATAAATAAATATACGCTTTCTAAGCCTTAAAAATTGGGTTTCGAAATTCTAAAGACGATTTAAGTTTATTTAATCTAAATAATTTATTTAGTAACTTAGTTAATAAGTTGTTATATCCACCCACAAATTTACTTATATAAAGGGTAAACTTAAATCATAAGACTCCTCGTTTTACAAGAATTAAAGTTGATTCATCAATTGTACGTAATTTTTTTTGCATTTTATAAAAAAATTATTTTCGTGACTCAAATATATAACTTTCAATCATTCTTTATACATATCTATAAGGGAGTTAAGAACTTTGTGGGAAAGTTCTTTGTGAGATGTTTAGAGTTCCTGGAGTTGTAAGAAACTCATTTTCCTTTTGTGTGTTGTATCTTTGATATTTGATTGCTAAAAGTTGACTTTACTGTAACTCTCTTACTTGTCACTTTAATTATGAAACACTTTGTATTGCAAGAGTGGAATGAAACACTTAAACACGAGTGACATAAAGCATTAAAAAACAAACGAAATTATTGGTCAATGATTATTAATGGAAGGTTGAGTTGAGCTTTATGAATTAAACTCAAACTTCATACAAGAGCTTTGACAAAATCATTATAATTTCAGTTCTTAAGAAAACTTCCCATGACATTTAGGAGGTTTAAAGGTTTAAAAATTGAATAAATATTAGACCATCATAAGATTAATATATATTAAAAATTGAATAAATTGAAGAAATTAAAATAAAATTGAAGGAGACAATTTTAACCTATAACAAAGAAATAATAGGTTGATGTTTATTTAAGAAGGCTGTCAAATAAAAATAATTTATTTATTTTAGTTTATAAAAATTAATTATTTAAATTTTTTATTAATTTTTAATAATAAAAATTATTAAGATAAATTAAATGATTCAAAAATTTTATATCTTAAGAGTAAATTTTCTAACACGAATGAAACTGTAATTTTGCAATAATTGAGAACAAATTTCAATAAATGCGACAAGTGGGCGACTTCTTAATTATGGTGGTGTTATGCCACTAAACTACGTAATCATGACGTAGCCACTCAAAATAAAAATACCTAAAAAAAATGTAGTTTAAGATATGGTGGCAATTAAAAAATGATATCCTGTATTATTATTGGCCAAACTTTGGTGTAACAGACCATATGCTTAAAGCAATTAAAAAATCATAGTGACGTGACTGATTGACAATTAGTGGCATAACACTCCCATAATTAAGAAGTCGCCCCACATGTCGCATTAAACTATGATTTATTGAAATTTGTTCTCAGTTATTGCAAGATGGCCGATCTTATTATTTTACGGTAAAGTAAAAAAATAAGCCTTTTATTTTTACCTATTTTTAGACTCTTATAAAAATTAAAAAATAAAATACACTCATTTTGTTGTTTTTTTAAATAAAATCAGGAATGAATCCTATTTTATTTTAATATTTTTATGAGAATAAAAATAAACCCTATATTATTATTTACGAAGATGGGTTTTTAGGCCAATGCTTAGGCTACCCTTGCCTAATGCCGACCTGATTATAAACTTTTTGTCTTTAGATTATAATTGTTGTATGCCTCTGTGCTACTCATATATGGTATATACTATTTGGGATTTACAATAGTTTATTGGCATCCTACACTCATAAATAAATACATACGTTTTCTAAGCCTTAAAAATTAGGTTTCGAAATTCTAAAGACCATTTAAGTTAATTTAATCTAAATAGTTTACTTAATAATGTAATTAATAAGTTATTATATCCACTCACAAATTTACTTATATCATAACGAAAATAGTGATTGTAAATTTTTTCACTCCTCTTAAAAAAAAGAGTCATATAAAAAGAATTTATTAATGAAATAGAAAGCCAACCTTATTTATCGTTAATCACATGGATGTATGGTGCAGAAAAAACAAAATATGGGCAAAAATTTTTTTAGAGAATCCGATACCAAAATCTTAGGTATCATTCCAAAGCCAATACAAACAAAACAATTATTGTACTTCTGATATATGGTAAGTGCCTACTCAATGTCATGTCACCGAAGCTTAAATTCAACTGATGACAGTCTTTTATTATTGTACGTTAAACAATTAACGTATCTTTTAGTTTTTACCAAATTCTTCCCATTGAGTGGTGGCCAGTCTGACGGTCTTTGATTCTCTGGCTACCGTAATTTATGCAAACTGTACTAAATTTGAGAAAGACAGTAAGTGTCCCCATTCCTGCAAGTCTTGAAGCAATAATAGCGCTTTGGTTCCTGTCAAACGTTAGTAAGTGATACACGATTCCATTTCATAGCTTGTCTGTCAGTGACTCGGTGTTCTATTGGGCGATGCCAGAACACGAAGAAATAAAAAGATTAAATTATTCAGGATAATAATTGCTAAATGTGAGTCGTGCGGAGGCCACCTTGATAAATTCTACGTACTTTAACTTCAATTACACAATGTACAATTGTTTGAGAGGATATATAATTATTCTTGATTTATTAAGTTTAATATGTGTTTTCAATATTAATTAATTTTAAAACATAAACTAATTAAAATTCAACTAAATAGATAAAAACTTGACATAAAAAATGGAGGACACTGCCACTTGGAAGATAAGCAGCTTATAAGGCTGTCAAAAATGAAGCTTTAAAAGTAGAACGTTAAAACTCTCCCTAGCGCAATAGTAGATGCAGATGTTTTAGAGGATTTGCAAATACTACCAACCATTTGAACTAACAATAAGGACAAGAAAGAATGGTGGGAGACAATGGCTCAGAAATAAGAAAAGAGAAAATATGTTAATCTTTTTAATGCAAGTATAAGAAACAAACAAAATCAAACATTACTTTTTTCATTTGTAAAAGTCCACACTTATTTGTGAATTCATAAAAAGGAAGACATGTGAGGATCAAATTATGGCCACGAAGGATCAACAAAAAGGAAGTGAAGACTCAACGAAAGAAGTCTACTTCAACAACTATGTTATGTTAGAGGCAGTTGTTCTTGTGAAGAAACGTCTAAACAAAAGCAAAGGAAAACCTAGTGGAGGATGGAAACGGTACATATATGATGTGCTTATGAAATTGTGACTAAAAAGTCCTTAAGAGAATCACATTCGAAGGATTGTCCATAGATTATTTTAATAAAGGTGTTGATTTTTTTTAGTGGAGGTAGTTTGGTAGACTCTAAGTCTAAATGTGGAATTGTGTAAATGTTGGTAAGCCTTTGTCGATGATTAGTACTTAGGTTGGTTGAATAAGCCAAACACTTGTTAAATAGGCCAGAAAAAACAAGCATTGTCAATGAAAGGCTGAGAGTTAGTATGCATTAGTGCAAATTGATATGTAAACATATGAGGTTTATTATACATGGATTTAGGGTGTACTTGCTTGGTGGGTATGAAAAGAGAGAAATTGGTATGGAATGAAAAATAAAGCTTGGTAATAAATTATAATTTGATGATTTATACGTTCATTCTTAGTTTTTGAACATTGCTCCATTTCTCTTGACTATGAGAGGAATGAGAGTCATTCCTCGTACATTTTAGTGCGTGTTTACTATTAACGACAGTCCAACACTTTCCTTTATTTGCCTTCCTCTTTTATCACTCTTCAATATCCTCTATTCTTCAATATAGTAGTTTTACTACCATTATTTATTCTTACCCTACGACCCAAAGTAATGTTTGATTTTTCTAGTTTAGTAAGGTTTGGTATTCTTTAACTATTAGTATACTTAATTAATTAATTAAAATATAATTCATTCATTAATTAAAATATTGTAATTAATTAATTAAATATAATAAATTAATTAGTTAAAATATAATTAATTAAACTATAATGGTAATGGTAAACATTTCTTTCTCTTAACCAACCATCATAATTATAATGATAATATTCATTCTCATTCTTTATTATATTCATTCTCATTCCTATTACTATTCTCCTATATGAACCAATCGCCTCCATAGATTGTTGCTAACTTAGGTCATAGAGCAGTATGACTGCATCATAGACATACTTAGATGAACCATGTGTAAAGAAGGCTTAGGATGATTAAACAGAAGGCTCATCAAGACATGTGTCTTCAATATGCTATAATGTGGTGACATATGACAAAGACATATAAACAATGGTAAAAAAAAAGTGGAAGTAATATCTTACAAAGTGGAGCACTTCTTTGACCAGTGGCAAGGTGGGTAAAATGAAGTGGGAACAAATAGGCATCTTCCAAACACTTATCCCACATGCAAAAGAGGGGTTAGCAAAAGAAGTGGCATCTCCCCACTAGCTTAATAGGTTAGTGGAGAATGTGAGTGGTTTTAGCTTACTTGATTCCTAATTCTTTTAAGCTTATCTTTTACATCATTTTTAGTTCATTTATGTGTAAGGGGATGAAACTTTATACATTCAATTATCTGTAAGAGAGTTAAGAGATTTGTGGGAAAGTTCTCTATGAAAGCTTCTAGTAGGGAGTTATTTTAAGCAATGTTAGGTTAGTGGAGAATGTGAGTGGTTTTAGCTTACTTGGTTCCTAATTCTTTTAAGCTTATCTAAAGACATCATTTTTAGTTCATTTATGTGTAAGGGGATGAAACTTTATACATTCAGTTATCTATAAGAGAGTTAAGAGATTTGTGGGAAAGCTCTCTATGAGAGCTTCTAGTAGGAAGTTATTTTAAGCAATATTTGTGTAGAGTCCTTCAAGTTGGATGAAACTCGTTTTCCTTTCTATTGTATCTTTGATATTTGGTCACTAAAGGTTGGATTTATTGTATTATTTGTCTTAATTGTGAAACACTTGTGCTGTAAGAGTGGAGTGAAACACTTCATGAGTAGCATGAAGCAATTAAAAAAACAAAATTATTAGTCAATGATCACAATGGGAAGGTTTAGTTGAGCTTTAAAACTTAAACTTGTATGCCATACAAGGACTTTGACAAAGTTATTCTAATTTTAGTGCACCTGAAAGGTCCCAGGGACATTTGGTATAAAGATTAGGCTTGCCTTTGTGCCTCTATATATTATACTTTGTCACTTATTAAAAGTAAGTTGAGTATATTAGATAACAATAATAACAACAATAGCAAAAACAAGAATGACGACGACGACGACGACGACAACAATAACAACAATAACAACAATGATGAAAACAACAATAACAATAACAACAACAATAACAACAACATCAACAATATCAACAATAAGGATGAATATGACCAGTAGAGAAATTGTTTTAAACAAAGTCCATAGAAGGACTTTGGCAAAATCATTATAATTTTAGTTCGCAAGTAAACTCCCCATAACATTTAGGAGGTTTAAAGGTTTAAAATTGAATCAGTATTAGACCGTTATAAAATTAATATGTAATAAAGATTAAATAAAATTGAAGAACTTAAAATGAAATTGAAAAAGGAGACAATCTAAATAAAATTTAAGAACTTAAAATGAAATTGAAGAAGAAGACAATCTTTACCTATTGAAAAGATACAATAGGTTAAAGTTTACTTAAGAAGGCTGTTTAAAAAAATAATTAATTTATTTTAGTTTATAAAAATTAGTTGTTTTACAAAAATCATTTAATTTTTAATAACAAGAATTATTAAGATAAGTTAAACGATTCAAAATTTTTATGATTTAATAGTAAATTTTCTATTAGAATATGAATGAACCTGTAATGTTGCTTATTTTTATTTATTTTTAGGCTCATATAAAAATAAAAAGAAGTAAAATATGTCTTTTGTTGTTTTTTATAAAGTCAAGAGTGAATCTTATTTTATGTCATTGTTTTTTGTATGAGAGTAAAAAATAACCTTATATATGATATATACTATTCGGGATTTACAATAGTTTATTGGCATCCTACACCCATAAATAAATATGCATTTTCTAAGCCTTAAAAATTGGGTTTTGAAATTCTAAAGACCATTTAAGTTAATTTAATCAAAATAGTTTACTTAAAAATGTAACTAATAAATTATTATATCCTCGTGAAAATAGTGATTGTAAATTTTTTCACTCTTCTTTTCAAAAAGAGAGTCATGTAAAAAGAATTTATTAATGAAATAGAAAGCCCACCTTATTTATCGGTATAATCACATGGATGTATGGTGCGGAGGAAACAAAAAATGCATAAGAAATTCAGAGAACCTTATTGTATCTGAAAAATGAGCTTCATCAGTTGAAATAATATTGAGTCATTTAGCTAAGTTTATTAGAAAATCAATTTCAATGTAAGAATTTAAAAATAAACAACGAACTTTAAAGTAGTTTTAAAATTGCAATTTTATTTACTTTAAAAATATTTAAAGCATTAAGAATTTGTATGTTTACTTTTTTTGACTTAAGTGTAACATAAATATTTATTCACTTGAATGTTAAATGCGTGATAATAACTGCAACTACTAACTACTCCCCTCATCATACGTTAGTTTTATCAGTATTTTCCGTAGTTACTTGGCTCTATTTGTTTTGGCAAGGTGACTTATATTTATGTCACTGAAGCTTGATTTTAACTGATGTTCGTTGACCATATGTCGCCGTTTTAAATATATGTTTTCAGTTTTTACCAAATTCTTCTCAATGACTAGACATTAAAGCATGGTCAGTCTCTGATTTTCCAGCTACCATAATTTATACAAACTGTACTAAATTTGACGAAGACAGTAAGTGTCCCCATTCCCTGCAAGCTTACGTTAAAGCATGGTCAGTCTCTGATTTTCCAGCTACCGAAATTTATACAAACTGTACTAAATTAGACAAAGACAGTAAGTGTCCCCATTCCTGCAAGCTTACGTTAAAGCATGGTCAGTCTCTGATTTTCCAGCTTCCGTGATTTATACGAACTGTACTAAATTTGACAAACGTAAGTAAGTGATACACGATTCCATTTCATTGCTTGTCTGTCCATGACTCAGTGTTCTATCGGGTGACGCTAGAAGACGAAGAAATAAAAAAGATTAAATTATTCACTTGGAGGATAATAATTGCTAAATGTGAGTCGTGCGGAGGCCACCTTGATAAATTCTAGGTACTTTTAACTTCAATTACATAATGTACAATTGTTTGGGAGGATATATAATTATTCTTGATTTATTAAGTTTAATATATGTTTTCAATGTTAATTAATTCTAAAACATAAACTAATCAAAATTCAACTAAATAGATAAGAAATTAAAACAATTTTATATAAAACATGGAGGACACCGCCGCTTGGAAGCTAAGCAGCTTATAAGGTTGTCAAAAATGAAACTTCAAAAGTAGAACATTAAAAATCTCCCTAGCGCAATAGTAGATGCAGATGCTTTAGATGATCTAAATACCACCAACTATTTGAACTAACAATAAGGACAAGAAGAATGGTAGGAAACAATGGCTCAAAAATAAGGAAAGATAAGGTATGGGAATCTTTTCAATGCAAGCATAAAAAACAAACAAAATTAAATATTACTTGTTTCATTTGTAAAAGCCCACACTTGTGAATGCACAAAAAGGAAAACATGTGAAGATCAAATTATGGTTGCAAAGGATCAACAAAAGGGAAGTGAAGACTCGACGAAAGAAGTCTACTTCAACAACTATATTATATTGGAATCAGTTGTCCTTGTGAAGAAACGTCTAAAAATAAATAAAGGAAAACCTAGTGGAGGATGGAAATGGTACATAGCTAATGTGCTTAAGAAATTGTGTCTAAGAAGTCCTCAAAGAAATCACATTCGAATAAGCGCCTATAGATTATTTCAATAAAGGTGTTGAGTTTTTTGGTGGAGGTAGTTTGTTAGTCTCTAAGTCTAAATGTGGAATTGTGTAAGTGTTGGTAAGCCTTTGTCGATGATTAGTACTTAGGTTGATGGAATAAGACAAAGACATGTTAAATAGGTCAGAAAAAACAAGCATTGTTAATGAAGGGTTGATAGTTAGTATGCATTAGTGCAAATTGATATGTAAACATATGAGGTTTATTATACATGGACTTAGGGTGTACTTGTTTGGTGGGTATGAAGAAAGAAGAATGGGTATGGAATGAAAAATAAAGCTTGATAAGAAATTATGATTAGATGGTTTACACTTTCATTTCTAATTTTTAGACATTGCTCCATTACTCTCGATTATGAGAGGAATGAGAGTCATTCCTTGTATATTTTGGTGCGCATTTACTATTAATGACAGTCTAACACTTTTCTTTATTTACCTTCCTCTTTTTTCGCTCTCCAATGTCTTATGTTCTTTAATATAGTCGCTTTGCCATCATTATTTATTTCTACCTTATGACCCAAAGCAATGCTTGATTTTTTCTGGTTTAGTAAGGTTTGGTATTCTTTAACTAATAATAATATTATTAATTAATTAATTAATTAATTACAATATAATTAATTAAAATATAATTCATTCATTAATTAATATATTGTAATTAATTAATTACAATATAATTAATTAAAATATAATTAATTTTTATTTCTCAATATTTTTTACAAACCAACCACTATCAATGGTAATAGTAATCATTCATTTATCTTAACCGACCATCATAATTATAACCAACCACTATCAATGATTATGGTAATCATTCATTTATCTTAACCAACCATCAGAATTATAATGATAATATCTGTTATCATTCCTCACTATATTCATTCACATTCCTATTACCATTTTCCTATACGAATCAACTGCCTCTTTAGATTGTTGTTAACTTAGGTCATAGAGCAGTATGACTGCTTCATGGAATTACTTAGATGAACCATGTGTAAAGAAGGCTTAGGATGATTAAACATAAGGCTCATCAAGAAACTTGTCTTCAATACGCTATAATGTGGTGACATACGGCAAAGACATATAAATAATGGTAAAAAAAAGTGGAAGCAATACCTTACAAAGTGAAGCACTTCTTTGAGCAATGGCAAGGTGGGTCAAATGAAGTGGGAACAAATAGGCATCTTCCAAACACTTATCCCGCATGCAAAAGAGGAGTTAATGAAAGAAGTGGCATCTCCCCACTAACTTAGTAGGTTAGTGGAGAAAGTGAGTGGTTTTAGCTTACTTGGTTCCTAGTTCTTTTAAGCCTATATAAAGGCATCATTTTTAATTCATTTGTGTGTAAGGGGATGAAACTTTATACATTTAATTATCTATAAGAGTGTTAAGAGATTTGTGAGAAATTTCTTTATGAGAGCTTTAAGTAGGGAGTTATTTTAAGCAATGATCTTGTAGAGTCCTTCAAGTTGGATGAAACTCGTTTTCCGTTCTATTGTATCTTTGATATTTTATCACTAAAGGTTGTATTTATTGTAACTCTCTTAGTTGTCTTAATTGTGAAACACTTGTGTTGTAAGAGTGGAGTGAAACACTTCAATATGAGTAGCATGAAGCAATTAAAAAAACAAAATTATTGGTCAATGATCACAATGGGAAGGCTGAGTTGAGCTTTAAAACTTAAACTTGTATGCCATATAAGGACTTTGACAAAGTTATTCTAATTTTAGTGTGCCTGAAAAGTCCCAATGACATTTGGTATAGAGATTAGGCCTGCCTCTGTGCCTCTATTATACTTTGCAACTTATTAAAGGCAAGTTGAGTATATTAGATAACAATAATAACAACAATAGCAAAAACAAGAACAAGAACAACAACAATAATGACGATGACGACGACAACAACAATAACAACAACGATGACAACAACAACAACAACAACAACAACAATAATGGCGACAATGATCTAGTAGAGAGATTGTTTGAAGAGGTCTAGAAATACATAACCTTACCCCTAATTGCCTTTAACTAATAGAGAGATTGTTTTTGATAGACCCATAGCAAAAAAGTAAATTTTAAAAATGATTTAAAGAAAACAAAAGCCAAATACATAAACAAATAAATATAAATATAAATAAAAGTAAAAATTAAATTAAATTAAATTAAGTAAGCAAATAAACAGATAAGAAAGAAAACAAATAAGTAAATAAAACAAGCAAGCAATTGAAAGAGAAAATTATGAAATAAATACATAAAATAACTAGGTGGATAAATACCACAATAAAAAGTATTTAAGCTAAGTACAAGATATAAGAATGAAAGAAAAAAGGATTAAACGGCCGATGAAAATAAAAATATCTCTTTAGGAAAAGTGAATGGCCTCTCTATGTACTAAATTTGACAAAGACAGTAAGTGTCCCCATTCCTGCAAGCTTACGTTAAAGCATGGTCAGTCTCTGATTTTCCAGCTACCGTAATTTATACAAACTATACTAAATTTGACAAAGACAGTAAGTGTCCCCAATCCTGCAATTCCTGAAGTAATAATAGCGCTCTGGTTCTTGTCAATTGTTAGTCAGTGATACATGAATCCATTTCATAGCTTGTCTTTCCGTGACTCGGTGTTCTATCGGGTGATGCTAGGACAAGAAGAAACAAATGATAGAATTTTATCATTAATTTTGTAGACTAGCATAATAAACATAATTTTATATAAACTTCGATTAATTTGATTTAATTTGATGTCAAGATAATTGGGATTGGTAATTCCCTCAAACATGTCATTAGACCTGTGTTCATGAGCTTGCTATGATATGTAGGCTTGACCCATATTTTGCAGTGCACAGAAGGCCCTACTGCTAGCCAATCTTAAATACAATCACCCTACTGAGAACTATACAGGTTTTTTTTTGCTAATCAGAATTTGGAATAGCAGTAGTCAATCCACTACGTCTCTGTCACTTCGCTTCACAAAAAATGACAATGGATTCAATTGTTCCACAATTTTCAAGTATTTGTCCATAGAATTATTGAATCTAGTTTGTTGCAATTCTAGGGTTAATCAATTGCATTGATTAATTATGAAATTAATCTATGATTTTGTGCATATTTTTCTTTCAATTGGTATCAAAGATAATTAACCCAAATTGTGACTGCTAATTTTGGGTAATTTTCAAGATATTAATTTTTCATGGAATTTAATTTTCAGTTTTGTTAATTATTTATGTGAAATCGTTTTTTGTTATTGTCGATTTGTTTCGGTTTGATATCAAAGCATGTGGTAAGTTTGTTTAATTTGTTGTCATCTTTTGAAAACTCAAGAACTCAAAAAACACAAACTGAAAACCATTCATTTTCGTTTTTTATCGAATTTTTTCAGTAGCTTTTTTGTGAAATTGATTGAGGAGTTTGGTAGATCATTAAATTCTGAATTTATTGACACCAATTTCGTTGAAAATGGATCAAAATTGAAAGAGCTATGGAAGTTTTCTCCGAGTCAGTCACGAACCGGGTTAGACGACCCGTCATGGAGAAGATGATGCCGACCCGTCGGCCTTTCCTCACGCGTAGTGGTGGCATGTGCAAGTGAGTGCGGCGTGGTCCGTCGGCTGTTTTTCCCTAAATTTTTTGTCTTTACTCCATTTGCCTAGTTTTAATTTATATTAATTTTTTGGAATTTTTTGAATAATAGAATTTTTATTTTTATTTTTCCCAAATTTTTAATTTAATAAAAATATACGTACTCTCTAAATTTTCTCTTGAAAATTTTTGTGCTTGTTTATAGTATTATTTGGTCTTGTGGGGTCTTGTGTACTCTTAATGTTATGTAGTTATGCACGAAAATTATTTTTGGATATAGTTTATGCATATAATGTTATATTATATGATTACTATGGTTAATTTTGTAATTGTGGTGCTAACTAGAACCTATGGGGCAATCTTGGGATATGCTACTGGACTATTGTTATTCAGTTTGTGTAATTATGAGCTCACCTATCATGAGACCAATTATTACAAAATGCTATTGTGATGTTGTTATTGGGAATACATTAGATACTATGTTAATGATGCACTTACCTTATCGGTTTGTCTTTATCAATATGGTTCCTAATATTTTGTTTAATTTATTGAATTATGTCTTCACGTTTTCAATATTCTATTGATATTAGCTTTAGGGCATAATTTAATATTATGAGTGATCTGTGTTGTAATTTGGGATCCTTAGGCAGGATTGTAATTGCATGAGAACCTAGCTGTGTTGTTTACCCAATTTTGATAGTTCTTGATACATTTGCTAAATCTCCTTGCATTGTATCAATTTCCAACTTTGAATTCTTTGATTAAGTTGAATGGGACCAGTTATGAGGACTGACTTGAATCCTTGAATCTTTTTTTGGCAGTTTCTAATGTTGATGTTGGTCTCATTGAGGATGAGCCTGCCCAACCCACTGTTGAGACTTCTGCTGCAGATAAAGCTAAATATGATAAGTGGGTTAATTCTAACAAGGTCTATTTGATGACCATCAAGTACACAATGGAGAAAACTATTAAAGAGAACATCATAGAAACTGATAATGCCAAAAATTATCTCAAGGCTGTTGGTGAAAAATTCTAGAAGTTTGATAAGACTGAAAAGTCTAATTGCTTGTCTTTACTGTCTAAGACCAAGTATGATAGTGTGGGTGGTGTTTGTGAGCATGTTATAAAGCTTGTGAACTGGTATAACAAGTTGAAGGCCATGAAAGTTGTGCTGGGAGACGATTATCTGATCTGGCAGGTGTTTGAATCTCTTCTATTTGAGTTTGATGTTCTTAGGACTACTTATCATTCTCAGAAAAATGAATGGAGCATTGATCAGTTGATTTCCATTCTTATTCAAGAGGAGCATACTATGAAGAAAGGAAAATCCCACAGTGTTCATCACACTTCTCAGAAGAGTAGTGACAAAAAGAAAATTTATAGAAACAAACAAAGTAAGCCTCCATTTAAGAAGAAGGGGAATGATAAACCTGCATCACCTTCTGGGCCTGGTGAGAGTTCTGGTGCTAAGCCTCAGCCTGTTTTTAATGGAAGCTGCAACTTTTGTCATGAACATGGGCATAGGCAGCGTGACTGTGTGAAGTTTAAAAACTGGTTGGAAAAGAAGAAAGGTATACCTCAAATCTTTGTTTGCTTTGAATCAAATCTGGTTGATGTTCCTCCTAATTCATGGTAGTTAGACATTGGTGCAACTATTTATGTAACGAACTCATTGTAGGAGTTCAAAAGCAGGCGGAAACAAAATAAAGGGGAGTTGACAGTGCAACTAGGAGATGGATTTAATGTTAATGTTAAGCACATAGGATTAGTTTCCTTGAAGCTAAGTAGTGGTCATGAATTGCTTTTGAAAAATACTATTTATTTGCCTTCTATAAAAAGGAATTTGATTTTAGTTTCTGTTTTACACAGTTGTGGATACATTTTTCATATAATCAATAATGGAATAGTTTTGTACTATGATTCCACTGTTAATGGTTCTACAATTATGCGTGATGGGTTGTTTATGTTAATTGCTAATTCTTATTGTTTTGACCGATCACATGATGATGTTAATGCTATTGTTGGAAAGAAACGTGGGAGAGTTGCTGAAAAATCTTCTATGTTGTGGCATAAACGGTTAGGACATATCTCTAAGGAGAGAATGGAGAGGTTGATTAAGGAAACTATTTTGCATGATTTGGACTTCTCTGATTTTGACACTTGTGTTGACTGCTTAAAGGGGAAGTTTACAGCTAAAGTAAGAAAGGAGAAAATGATTAGGAAGGAGGAACCATTACAGATAATTCACACAGACATCTGTGGACCCATTACTCCTATTGCCATGGGAGGCTATAGGTACTTTATCACCTTCATTGATGATTTTTCGCGGTATGGATGGATTGAATTGTTGCGTGAGAAATCTGAATCCTTGGATGCTTTTAAGTCACTGAAAAATATTGTTGAATTGCAACTTGGGAAGCAGATCAAATGTGTAAGATCTGATAGAGGTGGTGAGTATTATGGTCGGTATGATGAA
>JAOTIZ010037984.1:0-15814 GCA_027123425.1 Erythroxylum panamense | reverse complement strand
CAGATGTTGGAGTTTTTGCTTTCAACATCCTTTTTGTGACCTCGGGATTCTGCAGATTGGTATCTTTCTCTGCAGGAATGTTGGTGTCTGATTCCTTCTCAGCAGGAGAACTTTCAGTATCATTAACATCTAGTTGGGTTAACTTTCTGGATCTTGATCTTTGGAGAGAAAAAGGCCAAAGAGTCCAGCTTCTGGTGGAAGCAACAATTGCTTTTGATGAATCCCCTGCAGAATATTTATCAACGTGGTCAACATGAATCATGATTTGTTGGTTCAGCTTCGTTTATTTCGACATGCAATTGTTCCTAGAAAATAGATTCTTATTACACTTCAATGTCAAGCTTACTGCAAAGAAAAATTGTTTCCATCAGCAGACGTATTTGGTACAAACCATTAGAAACAATTCAAACTAAACAAAAATGACCTTATAATGTTCTGAAGAACCTATTGAGTGTCTCAAATAAAGTAAAAGAAGAAGAAAGAAGAGCATGATAATGGTGTTCAGGTTCTTTTACCAACAGGACTGACGACACCCTTTTCAAGACCTCCTAAAATGTAAGCGTCATCTTTATTAGAACGGTCAAGTGGTGATTGGTTTTCGTTTTCTGAATCTGAACTTGTATTGCCTTCCTCATCTGTGCCTTGAGCTCTCCACGCCAATGTTTTGGAATTAGAGTCCAGTGAATGGCTTAAAGGACAAAGGAAATCATCTGCATCCAGACTTTCATTCCCAGGCCACATATTGGGTAATGATTTTGCTGCCCAGCCAACTTCTGCAACAGCAACATCATGAACTTTAGGAATACCAAGGGGATTTGATGCTGCATGTGAACTTCCTGTGATGCATTCCAGGTCATCTGATTGATTGTCTTGAACAAACTGGTCCAACAACAAACAGGCCTCATTATTTATACTACTAGATACATTCACTTCTCCATGGCCTGCCAGACAAAATAGAGAAGAATTGTCTTTATCTACACCATCTGATAAATTTGATTGCCAATTGGTCTCTGTGACTTTGTGTTCATCAAGATCACTAAAAAGGAATTGTTCATCCTCTGAACTTTCGATTGATAGTGTACACATAGCTTTCACCAGACCAGAGTCTGAATCACCAATAATCTCCTCGTGAACATCATCAGATGAGATGCTAAGGCTTTCTACGGTACGTATGTTTTTTGACTCAACTTCTTCACATGAAGCAAGATCAACAGTGACAATTTGATTTGCTGTCACTGGCACTTTAGGTTTCAACAAGACATTGCCATCTGCAGAAGAAGAGCATGGACTTCTTCGTGAACAATCATCACAAGCCTTAACATATTTCATCTCCAATTCAATAGTCTCAGCCTGGAGATTAGTTATATGCTGGTGGAAAAGATTCAATACCATAGTGTCAACAAAATGAATAAGTAAATGGCAGATATCAAGTAAAAGAGCTCATCAATTTGTTCTTTGGGGGTCAAAACAAAAGAGAAGCTGTAAATATGGCTACAGTTATTGAAATCAACGCAGCAAAGAAAGGCCTTCTAGAGAGCTTGGTTCAAACCATCTAGAATCAAGCTAATCTTAGTTCATTGGCTAGACAGAAAGTCAACATTTTTAACTGAAACTTGGGATATGGACCAAACTATATAAGCCTGGTAGTCAAAATGATGTGACCATTTCTGTAACTAAGCTAACTAGGGTGTTGATTGATTTCTAATAAAAGACAGAATAAAATAACAAGAAAAAGAAAGGAAGTGCTCATCACAAACACACTAACCAAGCTTTTCACATAAAAAGACTCGCTTACTCAGTAGATGGTCCTGCTATTAGCAATTTACTTATCAAAGCATTTTTTTCCCCTTCCTGATCTTTTAGGAGACAATGATGTCCAGTGTATCATATAGAAGTTTCCCAAGAGAACCCCAAAACCCAATGTTACTATTCATATTGCATTCCTAATAATTCTCACATTGGAATAAAAGATGTTCTAGTCCTGGGAAATGCTCATTGTTTGAACCTTAATATGCTTAAGTAATTTACGGGCATTATCAAAGGCTTACCTGAGGTAAGAGTTGCCTGGTTGTTTCACTCAAAATTTCAGGACAACAGGGTGGTTCTGTAGGGACTTCACATGCAACATGCATATTTTGATGAATGTGTGTGCTCAAACCATCCGGATCTATTGTTGAGCTACCTGATGTTTCAAAATGCATAAAGGTTTGAATCTGGTGAGATTTACTTTCCCCCTCAGACTTGGCAAATTTTGTTAAAGCAATGTTTCCTTCGTCAGAAGGTTGATCTGCTTCAGGCGTTTGACTAAGGCTTGCTTCAATAGCATTTGATATTTGTGCTTCAGTTGCAATCCCATTTGAGACGAAACCCCCAGCACTGTCATCATCATCAGCATTCTCTGTTGTAGGATCATCAATATTTCTTGACATGTCAGATGTTTCATACTTTTCTTCCAAAACGCTTGGAGACTCTGTGTTAGTTTCAACAATGTGTTCTACAGAACTAGAACTGCAAAATTGTGCACTACCCATTTGACCAGAGCACGCCAGACTCTCAAAGCTGGACCGTGATTTGTTACATTTTACATTGCAGGAAACAGTTTGATCAGCCAACATGCAGCGGTTCGTACTGGTTTCAAGGGTATCCCGTACAGATGGTCCCACCTGACTCATTTGTACATCATCAGGTTGTGTTTTTTCATCCCCCTTTCCATGCAAGTTTTCAGAACCAGAAAAAAGGAGCGTGTCATCTTTCCTGGGCTTAGAAGTGGCAAGATTAGTAGACCACTGCACCTCGAGAAGGTCGGCTGCAATCTCAGCACGCTGCAATGAATTTACCCGTGCCACAGGAGAACCATTTTTTACCCCTTGATAATTACCGTCCCTCAAAGACCTCTGTCCAAAAACAAGCCCTACTATCCTTGACTTGTGGCTGTTTGCTCTAGCCACAATTGTTGCACTACTTTCATCAATCTTGTCATCTGCTTTTGACGTGGTAGCATCAAAATCACAACTTTTTGACTTCACAATCCTGTTTCCCTCAAATTGTGCATCCATCTCATCGCTAGAAGATGAAGAAGACAACACAGAGTCTTCTTCCCGTTCTACCTCTTTGAGGAAGTAGGCTTGTCCTCTTTGATCAAGATGCATGTGGAAATTCGCCTCGACTCCATTAACACCAATGTTTACAATCTTTTCTTTCGCCTTCAAAACTCCCTGAAACTTTCCAAACCGGACATACCAAGGAGAGGATTTGAAGCTTCCATCTGGCTGCTCAACAACAATGATATCTACAGCTCCACCAAAAACATGAAAAGGGCCGGAGACAGTATACAAGCCCCCAGAAATATAGCTGCCTAACCTCCCCACAGCATACATCTTGTGACCCTTATATTTCTATGCTCAAGTGGACATAAATATCAAAATTCCGTCATAACACAAGACCCTGAGGAGATGAACCCCACAAGATTGTGAGGTTCCCCAATTCAAGAACCTCAAACCTGTGAATCCCACGCGGTTAGGAGCCTTTGCGTCTTCAAATTCTCTATCAGAACCCAAAAATTTGAATCAAAATTTGATAATTGAAATGATAACAACTCCAAGCATCAATCCTTATAACACGAAACAGAGAAGATGGCATCAATCACAGATCAAAACCAGGTCAATAACTCACCCCAACCCACACAAGCACACGTTTATAACTGCAACCAAGATAGGATAGCTATACAAACAGGAGAAAGAAGAGCAGTTGGTGCAATAAAGGCATATTCTTTCTTAATTAATCGAATGTGCCAAACTAATATCATTAAAATCCCAGCCTTTAAAAGGCATAAAAGTCTTTAAATTATATCACTTACACGACATAAACCAAAGCTGAAACAGATATGGAAACGTAAAAGAAACAAAACAACAGATTTTGGGTTGAAACTCACCAGGTTCACGATCTCCAAAAGATTCAAAGGAGAAAGCTCTTGAGGGAAATTCAGGGTGTTTTATTTGGAAATGTGAAGAAAGATAGATCGTTCGTGACACGTAGGCATGAGGTCGTTGAGGACTCAGGAGGTCCAGTTTTCACTGAAGTGGGAACCACAGGTCGCCCTCGCCCCCAGGTTTCCATTTATTTATGAGACTACACGTGGTCGGACAAAACTGCGTGTCCACAAGATCCTGTCATTCAACGTAACGCAACAAGTGCCTTGTTCCTGCCTGAAAACGCCGCTTCTCGGAGTTGTTCGTTGTTAGTCCGTGTTTCTTTAGGTTGGGTTTGCTTTCAAGTTTGTCTCCTGTAAATTCCCAAGTGCAAATGGATCAATTGAGTATTGCCTGAGGGGTAATTTTTAGACTTTTTGCCCTCTTTCTCTGTCTAATTCTAAAGGGGCTGGAAATTCTACTATTGAATGAAGGCTAACATGTATCAGGGAAGGTGGAGCGATGTGTAGGTTGATCCAAAGAGTTCGATAATTTATGGTTTTACGTACACTTTTTAGTGATGTCAAGATCTTTAGATTATGAACTTCTGATCAACATGCCATGGTACAGATAAATTGCCCTTTTACTAACCTTATAGCCTGCAAGTAGCACAAAAGAATCGAGTACCCGCAAGTCAAATTTGGGTTACATGTACCGTATGTTAGGTTTCTGGAGAAAGAGGTTGGTAGTGGTAGGATAAGTTCGCTGCCAAGTTTTTGACTAAATCGAAACTTAAGAGCTTCAAAGTGGAATCAAAGAGCTCCAAAGTGGAATCAAATGGATCATGGATGGTGATTCTGATTTCAGAGTCTCCGTTGAAAATATACATATAATTCAGAGCCTGCAGAAGGGAACATTTGAATACTGACCTTTGACTGGTTCGAATCAAACAACAAAAGATGGAATCTTCATGTGTGATAGTCCATTCAGAAACATGGATTTACATCGAATGCATCTTCCATTTTCTTTTGGTAACTAGATTGAAAGTATCTAAGAGGATAAGTAAATGCGCGACATGCAACAGCGGTTCAATACTAGAACAAATTGATAGTTCCATATAATCTATACGTTACTTGCTTTAGCATCACTTTCCCAATAATCTTTTTTGGTTGTTCATTTTAACCTGAGACAAGCTTTACTTATACTAATGAAATACTGTTCATCCTTCTTAAACGCAATGCAGGCCTAAACTGGTTATGAAATATGGGCTTGCTTTCTGACTAGATTTGTTTACGTGTACATGGGTAAGCCCAAATTTGCCAGGTTTCAAGACGTTTTCAATTCCCCACTTCGCAGTATTTACTTTTTCATTTTTCAACGGTCCAAGCTGCAATATTGAAAGGAGGGGAGGAAGAAAATGCTTGAGAATTGACTTGAATATCACGTAGATAATGTTGAAAGAGTCTATAACTTGGTGGTCCAATCCAATTGCACTTCTTTTTGCTCTTCTCTTTAGGTAAAGATACAATCTTTAATTACGGGAAGTAGACATTAAGGTTCGTGGGGATTAATTAATGATTGTTGAGTAGATCCCAATCATCAGTGTTCCTCCTCGAGCCCAGCAGCCATTTGCCCTTTTTCCAGTAGAATCCAACAACCCAATTAGCTATTGTTCGCACGTGTGCTGTTGCTTTTGCCCGTTTCACTTTCGCCTGTTTACATGATTCTATGGTCATGCAAAGTAAACAAGGCATGGCAGATACAACACTTTCATGCAAGTGGAATTTACTGGGATGATGACGATGATGATAGATACAGCAAATCATTAAAGATGCTCGTCATTTGTGAGAAGTTGTCAAAGGTAGACACCAATCCAACGTATCTTCATCATCCTCGTATACCATCTTTCGTGGACCATCTACCTTCCACATTGTTATTAATTGTTATTATTGTTGTACTTGCTACTTAATGTTGCTGAATTCAGAAGCTATCATCTCAACTGACCCACACACACACCCTTTGAGCCCCTCTCTGTGATACCATTCTTTTCAATTTGTCACCCACCACTCTGATTTCTGATTCTTCGACTTTTTCCTGTAGCTCTGTAGACTTTATCACTCTCTTGTCAGCTTTTCTTTCTTTATTCATTGACTCCATCCACTTGCAGAACTTCCTCCTAGTCTGAGATTGTCTTACAGTTTCAATGCAAGTTTGTTAGATTTCTACTTCAAAGAGTTTTCCGGGTATGATTCATGCAAAACAAATGCATGTACTCAGGAATTACACAAACAATAATTTGTTAAAAGCGAGCCATAATCATAATGGCAGGGGACCATTTCAGCTTTTTCCTTTTGTTTTAGAATGCTGATTTGCTTTTCTGCAATATCCTAATCAAATAATGTCTAATTTGTCTATAACTTCCTGTACATGGCGGTTTAACCGCGCTCAAAAGATTTAATCTTGAGACAGACATCATAACGGAGATTGAATAGGAAAATATCAATCAATCAGTCCGTGAGCTATGATTGGTCTGGTCTGATTTTAGCAAATTCAGGAAAAACCATGGTGATTTCCTAACACAAAAGCACAGGACAAATCCCGATTCTTCAGGAAAATGGAGTCACCCCCATGAACATTCAGCCTCTGGAGGGTGTCAAGAAGTAGAATAGAAATCCGATGAGAAAAAGAAAACAAAAGCCGAAAAGTTCTTTAATCCTCTGTAACCATCGTGACTTCGAACTCATTTCACTTGTATATAAGCACCACTTTGTACACAGGTATACAACAACGATATAATAGGAAAAATTCAACAGGAAAAATTGGGATGTATTTGATATACTTATTAGAATTTGATCTTCTCCTCCGAGGCAGTAATGGAGTTCTTGCAATGAGCGATTGCAGCTTGAATCGCAGCCTGCAACTCCTCCATGGTACTGTCACTTGGTGGAGGAAACGTTGTAGTTGCAAGAAGAAGACCACTATTTGTCGGAGATGTCCTCATGGACGCAGGAGCAGAGAACTCACCTCTCCTTCCTCGCAACTCGTGCTTGTTTCTCATGTTCAAATTACCTGAAAACGAATAAGGTTGTCTGTGGTGGGATTGACGATTGTCTCTCCTTCCTCTAAAGAACAACAGAGGCCTCATCATCCTCACGTACCTTTTGAGTACGCGCGTCACATCGAATTTCAGCTTTTTCTTGTGCTTCTCTTTATTTTCACCGTCTCTAACTTCACACCCTTTTCGCCACCCAAATAAAGAGAAAGACTTTGCCTTGCTTTTCCCCTTTACTTCAACGTTGTTGCTCTGGACACTGGTTTGGTTACTATCAACAACATGGTTGATATTGCCTCCGTCCATGACGCAGTTGCTATTCCTTCTGATAGGTTTTGGATCATCCAACAAATCCCTGATGGGAAGTGTGAAGCTGTCGATTGAATTGGTCGATGAGCGAGGAGAAGCAGGAAGCTGAGAGAGGAGGTGGAGAGGAAGCAAATGACCGTGAAAGAAAATGTCATCGGCTGGGGACAAATCAATGGCAAATGCTGGTTGGTTTCTGGACTTATCAGGAACTGGTGTTGAAGAAGAGTGAAGAGATATTGTGAAGGAGAATTCATGAGAAGGAGAGGAAGATGCTGATGGAGGAGAAGCAGAGGCGGCTGTTGTTGTTGTTGTTGCAGTAGTTACCTGTTGCTTAGCTTTAAGGTCCTTCTTTACCTGTTGCTTAGCTTTAAGGTCCTTCTCTTCAGGAACTTTTCCTCTGCTGCTTGGATACTGCTGAATTTCCATCCCGATAAGATCTCTGATTCAGTATGAGCAACTCGTTCACTCCTTATCTTGTTCTTCTTGTAACTTTTTTCCTGAGACCTAACACATGTTGCCAAAAGAGCTTTTGGAAGGAATTGGAAAATGGAGAGAGAGGTGCTCCGTTTTAGTTTATTGTGCATAAAAACGCTTTTTGAACCAAAAAAAACTGCAACCCCATAACTCATTTTATCTTTCTTGCATTATTCTTCACGTACCCAAAAAAAAAAAAAAAAGGGTGTGGTGAGTGGTGATCTTAGCAACTCTTAGGATGAGAGTGAGACGATAGGTTTAGCATTGTTTGAAGGTTGGTGGGTCCTTATCAAATCTAACAGCTACCGCAGTGCAGATTTTGGGAATGGGAATCGCAAAGATCCAAACTTTCCTGGAAAACTTTAGATTGAATTGCCGAAGCCAACACTTTCTCGAGAAAATATGCACCACATTTCAATTTTCAAGAGGAATCTTTTCAATATACAATTCCATTCCAGCCATACTTGCTCTAATTACTATGTTAATAATGATAATGTCTAATAGACTCGGAGATCAACCGTTATTTTAAGGATGTTGCCATGTCTTGTTAGAATCCAAGGAAAGGATCATCGTAAATTTTCAGTGCAAAATCATTTTTAAAACATGAAGATTATAATGCAAAATGTCAAATTCCAAAAACTATATATAATTGTGTTTTACATATTTATTTATTAATAGAAAGTTACATTTTTTTAATGAAAATTACTGGTACTTATAATATAAATTTATTGGTTGATGTTATGATATCCCTTGAAAATTGACGCAATCATGAAACATGTAAGGGACCATAGCCTTCGGAAATTAATGGAATTAATATTTTATTGAAATAAAATTTCATAAATAATTGGGTTCAAATACAAATTCCCAATGGAATTGAGAATCACCCCAGCTTCCAAATTGTTATATCTTCACATCATTTCCTAATTGCTGCTACTGTTTTGGAGCACCAGCTGTCTTTGGACCTGCATTTTCACAATCAAATATTATCATCGTCATTGTCATCGTCGTCATCGTCGTCGCCACACTCAATCCAAAATCTTGTAATAAAAGAAAAACATTCTTACCATTGCACCAGCACGAACTTGCAGCTACGCAAAGGCTCGCTCTTTTCGAACCACAATACGCTTTGCACAGTTTAGCACATTCAGGTTCGGTGCAGTGCGGTATGTGATACACCCGAGAACCGCAGTTTTGACCGCTTGTTGTCTTGATAATATCTGTTTTCAAGAGTTAAAACAAAACACAATGATAAAAAAAAAAAAAAAAGAGAAGATAAGAAAGCAATTTCCTACCGGAGAAGCCGAACAGGAACACTAAGAGCAGAATGGATATAACTAAGTTCTTCATATTTTTTTTCTTGTCATTTTGACTTAATCGGACTTATTATATATAGTTTAAGAGCTGTTATCAAGTTTAGAAACGTTCATAATAACTAATCATTAATTTATAAGATTGAACGTATCCTTATAAAATGTTTAGTTTCAAAACATTCAATTTATGGGAAAATTAATTATAGGAAAATTAAACTTATAATATTAGATTTGAATTTCAGGGGGAAAAAAAAGACTTTCTAACAACTTGACTAATTTTGCAGTGACAAGACTTGGTTGAAAACAAAAGTTGTGTTCTCACATAGAAAAATCCCTAACCCCACCAATTATGATGCAATTGTTCCTAATTTATACAGATAAGATTGAATACGTGATTTGCAATTTAATATTTTATAAAAAATCTAAATAAATACTTTTCCGTTATTTTAACTTTTCATGTTATTAAAATTGACTCATTACACTTTAATATTATAAAAATAGTACTTACGGTATCTTAAAAATGATTACAGAAATAATAACAGGGACTTGTTTAATTTTTTTATAAAACATTAAGGTAAAAACTATATATTTAAATAATTATTTTTAAAATTGTATTAATTTTGATAAGTTTAAATTATCCGATCATATTATAATATAAATTAGATTTATAACTCGTATATTAAAACTGTCAAAAATTAAACTCAAGGGGTGTGGTTGAGTGGAAGAGACTCATCCATCATTAACCAAAGGTCAGAGATTCAATCCTTGGCTTTGGGTATGAAGTAGCCTTAAATCTTTGAGCCAGCTGTCCTATCCTGTGAGGTGCCTACAAATCAACGAGTGGATTAGTCACTAGATTCGTCGGTGGATACCTTGGTCAGAGACCGAAAAAAAAAGCTGTAAAAAATTAACTTAACTGAATAAAAACTTCTAAAGGGAAAATTCGTATAGGTTTTTCAGACAAGAAAGCTTAGGTAGTTTCAAGAATAAAGAAAGAGGACCAAATGGGTTTCAGATTCACCGGCGTTAGGTAAAGTGGATGAATGCCCCACACATACATGCACACGTGTGTACAAAGCGGTCCATTTCCCATTACGGGGAGTTTTGTTCGTTTGTGTCAAAAGGTCAACATCTCAATCATGGAGCCATTATTTTAATCTTGGAATGGAGTCTATCATCTTCACAACACCGCCGCTCCATAATCCTGTAATTCTAACGCTTACTCGTATGAATAATATTACTATTGATCCAAAAAAACAAATATCTTTTTAGTACAAATACTTTCCCTTTTTCTGCTTTTGCCTCTGTCCACTCCTTTTATATTCTCAGCACAGACATTGGCACATTGCCAGTCTTAGGATACCGAAAAAGAAGGCCAACTAGAAAACAACCGTAACACAAGCCAAAACCCCACCACGTCACACGTGATAAGTTTATTATTATCTCAAAAAGCTTAGAGGGTCTAATGTTTATCATCATTACAACCTTTTCGACCTGCAGGATCACTGCCTCCTAAATCCCAAGGGTCCACAACACTCCAAACGCCAGAATTGCAAGACAATTGCATGTCTGTTCTTCACTTCAATCTCCAGCAATATAAGAACTATAACACGGTTACATTGACAATAATAACAATAATATCTCAATAAAACTTTCCTTAAAATGCAGAGTTTGAAAAGGTTTAAAAGAAAACATTCTCTGAGATAGATAATATTACTTACAGAAAAAGAATAAATTGGCCAAAGATTTTACGTTCTTTCAGGTGAATTGAATAAGAGGAAACATAGTTGAGATGTTCTATCCATAAAAGTGGTGGAGATTAGCGTATGGTATGGTAGCGATTAATCGACAAAAGAAGGGTTACACAAAACAAAGAGAAGCATACAACACAAGTCTCTATTAAGTAAATAGCAAGTTCCCATGTTGTTTGACTACAGTGTGAAGCCCTGCTACAGTCAGCCAGGCAATGTACACATTGTCTCGCAATGGATGTTCCCGATAATTAGGAACCACTGGCCCATATGACAAGACGTATCGTAAGCAAAAAGAATAACAACTTAACGCTTGGTGAGAACAAATGCCACTCCCTGGATGGAGTCTTCATGATCCAGTCACGAAATGAAATTTGGAAATAAAGAGAAGAATTATCTTAACAAGCCGGTCTGAAGAGACAGATTAACAAAGAATATGGATAATGTTATGAAATGAAATGTTTGATGACCTATTCGACAAAGGTTCGGTTTTTTACATAAACAAATTCACTCAGAAGGATGATTACTCGGGTTTCCCCTAATTAAGCACGAACTGTAATATGAAAAGGAAAAAAAAAATCTCTACAGACATTACAAATGAATTCACCGAGGCATTTGATGTTAGCTCTGTGAACATGGAGGGACGATACAATCTGAAAAAGATGCCAACTCCTGGTGTTTTGATCAGCATTGGGAGCTTATCCAAGTCCACCAGATCTTTACGGGAAACAAGCACAACTGGCTATTAGCCTTCAAGTCAGAAACTGATTCTACAATGCTAGTAGCTTTAATTCGGATCTTCACACTTAGAGCAAGGGAACACCTAATACGAGATCCAAACGCAAGCTATGAGAATAGACACAAATGGATCGTCATGTGCAATTCCCTCTTGAACAATCAAGGAAGTAAAACTGTATGTAAGGAAGTTCCATCTTTCCATCTAAGCTGGGCTTTCCAAGAAGGAATATCAGTCCCTGATGCTATTCACTTTCACTGCTATGCTTATCTGTTAAAATAGAACAAGAATCAACTAAAGGATCAATCATTCAAGAAAGGCAACTTTGTAAGCCTTAATGCAGAAAAAAAGAAAAAGAATAATGTACCTCCTGATGATCTTTTGCCTTCCATGGCTTCTCTTTTCTCTTGGCAACTTAAGCAAAGGAAAGGGCCATCCCAGGGACGCAATTTTCTCGAATTGGATGAACCCGCATGTATTGAAATTCCTTCTTCAGGTTTTATCTCTACTTGACAGACTGCGCACATGAACAACTTAAACATGTTGCATAGTGGGTATTTAGTATCTAACCTGCGTCCAACAAAACATACTTCGTGTTAAATGTTAATACAATAAAAGTTAGCTGTAGACAGATATCTGATCCTAATATATAGCATACACCAGGACACAGAGAAAAAAGAAACTAGCAAGATGCAAACGAAGCACTCTTTTGCCACACAAAGTTCAATCTAGCAACTGAAGGAAGAAAAAGGCCAACAGTGAACATCATCACAGCATAAACCTTTCTGAAAGTATAGCAGATCCTTCTTCAAATAATTCTTCCACAACATCTGGTTTGGTATACTCTTTCTCACTTTGAGAAGATGATTCAGAAGCTTTCTTGCGAAACATGGACTTTAACACTCCTTTAACATGCTTCTTTGGTGGTGGCAAAGAAGCAGGTGGCTTCTCTTGTGGTAGCATATCAACTACAATGCAGGTTGTATCGTCTCTAAGCCCCTTCAGCTGTACGGCTTCCTGCAAAATGTAACATAGGTACAATGAGGATGTTTAAGAAAATAAATATGAGCATATAATATGTCGTTGTTACATCCTCTCAGCTACAAAAACTTGAGGGGCCACATGAAAATTACGGGTTCAGAACAACTGAAAAGTCTCAAGTATTAACAAAAATAGATCAGAGTGCTATAACTATCATACTTTTACAATTTGTGTGGCTGCAGCTTCTGCTGGAATCCCACGACAACAATCAAGTGCCATCTCTGCAGATATGGAATCCCAAACACCATCGCTTGCAATGACAAGCCTACCACCCGCAGTTGACAACTGCATATAAGCATACATTCATGAGAGTAAGGGGAATAAGTCCAAATCATCAACCATGACTTAGATAACCTTAACACTCAGCAGACACGAATGTAATGCAAACTGTATAAGCAACATCTCCAAAAACCAACCTTAATTTGCTTCACATAAGGAACAGGAACAATAATTTCTCCAACATCAACATCTCCAATAGATCGTGAAATACACAATCCACCAGGCCAAAACCTCTTAGGACCAACCTAAAAAATAATTAACAATATTTAGAAATGCGTCATTAGCTTGATAGAATAAGATTATTTAACAGTATAAGTAGAACGAAACATTATCTTCATATGGCAGGTTGATATAGTCGGTTAAAGATAAATTCATTGTATTATTATATGACCGTTTGAAAACATCAATTAAGAATTATGTAGAATTCTTTTTTCTTTGTTATTTGAAACAATTCAAAACTATTGCAAGAAGTCTCACTACGGATAATAAATGGTTGTATACTTGAACTATACTTGTGTTCTGGTAGAATATCATGCCATGAGCCTAAGAAAGAATCTTTTTGCAAGTAGCACACAAAACCTTTTAGAGAATGAGAATGATTGTGAAAAAAAAGTGACAATACCTCTGCCCCACCACCAGTGTGTAGCCGTGCAACCTCCCCTCCACTGGAAGTAACACGCGCCTCCCTAAATACAACACAAAACACAAAACCTTGATGAAAAGTTGAAAACTGAATTGTGCATACCATTGGTAATGACTCAGAAACTTATCATATTTGACTTACTCCTCTTCATTGCAGTCAAGTCTGTGATCTGCTGACAAGTAATATATATCACCTTCAGCAGATTCAAGAATGCAGCGGGAATCACCAACAGATGCAACTGTTACCACCCGTCCTTCTATTATCACAAAGGTCACAGTTGTTCCTGATAGTTGCGCTGGAAGGGAGAAAAAACAGAGTATATTTAGTGAATTGAAAGAGCATTTATAATCATCAATTTACAAATGGGAAGGTGAAATTTAATGGCAAAGTTTTATCTCCTTGTTTACAGGCAAACGTCTTAAAATGAGGATGACTTTATCTCAAAAAAGTCATAAGCAATTGCCTGAAAAAGGCTCTAACCTTTTGATTGAAAGTCTTTATCTGTTTTCACAAACCCAGCAACCAACGCCCTTGGAAGTGCTGCCAACCACTCATCTCTGTTTAGGTCAGGAGGAATGGCAGCTGTCACATTATTTAAGAGGTTCTCTTTAGTGTATATTGCAGCTGCGGATCCATTATGTCCATCAAACAACTGAAAAACATTACCAGCCATCAGACTTGAGGAAAAAAGCATACAGATTGATGACTTATTCCATAGAATAAGAAATTTATCTCCAACTTCTAAGAAACTTGACTAGGTGACCGGAAATGGGTTGTAAATATGAATCGATCAGATATCTAACATTAGTTACCCACAACATTAAAGAATGTTTCGACTAACTCATTGAATCTGATCGCTAACAAGATAATTTGCAATTCCATGATAAGCCAATCAGAGAACGAGATTTACCCCAAAAACAGAATAAGTGGTGACCCCATCACCAGCAACCCTTTGGCATTCGGTTTTAACAAGTGTGAAGTCCTCTCCTTTCTTGCTCTGGTTGGCCTGACCGTGTAAAATCTCTGGCTTCTCTACTTTCTCATTTGCCAACTCTCGCTTTAACAGCACTGCAAGCGGCACAGTTTGACGGTCCCTCGTAGACATCACTGATCACGTCTTCAAAAATTTCACCACCTACTCACTGCTCCTTCCTCAGACGATTCACACAACCACCTTCAATTCTTCATATAATCAGAAACAAATAACCAATCTATAACATAATTAAATAAATAACACATGAGATATTTCACATTCAACGAATTAATGGGAATGAATTACCAAAAAATGCTCGAAATCCTATTCGACCGTAACAAGCACAGAATCACGGAGATCCCCACGTAAAGCGACTACATTAAATACAATATGTATAAAATGAGAACCAACACTAAAACAAATTCCGACGATCTAACATTTAAGAGAGAGAGATGACTTAGCGCAAGGGAAAACCGGAAAATGAGTAACAGCACATAAGGAAACAAAATCAGATTCCGAGATCAATGTGGAAAACATTTCACAAACAAAACCGTTGAAACTTCCAAGAAATGACAGATCTCCACAAAAACAATTTGGAGAACGTAATAAAGGAAACAGAACGAATAAAAGTACGGAGGGAAAGCGAGAATACCGTGGAAGTGAGGGAACTTGTAGGAGGCCGACGAGAAATTTTACGCGCGAAGAGAGACAACTGGTCGTTGCTGCGATCGAGAAACTCGGATCCCGGCGAGCTGGGAAAATTCCATTGTAGAGAGAGAGAGAGAGAGAGAGGTTAAAAGCAAATTTCGATTACTATAAATAAATTAATATAATATCAATCAATCAATTAATAAGTACTACGAAGAAGAAGAAGAAGAAGAAGAGGCGCAAAATGGAGCGAGCTCTTTTCTCCCACTCCATCCAATGCCTCTTCTTTCTGTTTCTTTTATTTAATCTCTTGGTTAGTTATTTTTTTACATTGACGTGGCAAAAATGCATCGCAGTAACGTTTTGGCGGCTCTAATTTGACCGTTTTAGGATATAAAACCCGATTTGGGAGGACCAAAAACGCCGTCGTCTCCGATGTCAAACAATCACAACGCCGGTTGAGAATCGGATGGACTCAGTCAACAAATAGACAAAGAAAATACAATTTTATTTGCCATTATTAAATTGATCATTTGTTTTTCAAAATATTTTTAAAATTAGAATAAAAATTATATCTAAAATGTTTAAGATTTAAAGGTACAATTAATTATAAAGTTTATATACAGTATTTTTATCAATTAAAAAATCATAAATAAGTTATTTTTTAATTTTTAATTTAAGTTATTTTAA
>JAOTIZ010037883.1:0-15837 GCA_027123425.1 Erythroxylum panamense | reverse complement strand
GATCGACCTAGACTCGCCACTGCTACAGTAGTAGTCTAGTTAATTAATTTTGACTAGCGTTACGACGCGCGGTCAGTTGCATTAGAAGAAGAGGTAAATACTGGAAAACTGGAGTAGAATCGATGTCAATATGTGTATTAATGTGAGGAAAAAGTGCAGGGCGCGATATGGGCCTACAAAAATCGGTTTCTGTTATGATCATATGGTGAACCCCAACCTCGGCTTCTCCCCTCCGGCAAACCCTCCTCCATGAGTTCCACAATACCAAACTTGGCGGGCATGCAGGTATCTTAAAAACTTACATGCTAATTTGTCAAAATTTTTGGTGGCCTAAGCTTCGCAGGGATGTCGTTGAATTTGTTAAACAATGCCACACTTGCCAGCAAGTAAAATATTGCACTACTCCACCGACGAGTCTTTTGCAACCCTTGCCCACCCCTAGTCATGTGTGGGAGGACTTAACCATGGATTTCATTACGTCGTTACCTCTGACCAAAGGGTTCTCTGTCATTATGGTCGTTGTCAATCGACTTACAAAATTTGCTCATTTCGCCGCCCTTCCTCGTTCCTTTACTGCTGCGACAGTGGCTGAGAAATTTGTCGATTTAATTGTTCGTCTTTATGGGTTTCCGCTCTCCATCACCACTGATCGCGACCCAATTTTTGTCAACCAGTTTTGGACCAAACTATTTGCTCTCAGTGGCACTACGCTACAACGCTCCACTGCCTACCACCCTCAAATGGATGGTCAGTCGGAGGTTGTCAACCGCACGCTCGAACAATACCTTCGTTGTTTTGTGCATGAATTTCCCCACAAATGGTTGCAGTATTTATCGTGGGCCGAATTCTAGTATAACGCTAGCTACCATACTTCCATCGGCATGTCGCCATTTCGGGTTCTGTATGGTCGCGAGCCACATCAAGTGCCCGTCTATCTCCCGGGCACCACCAACATTGAATCATTAGACACTCAACTGCAGCACCGCAACGAGCTCCTCAAGTTTCTCAAACATCAATTGGATAACGCTCGCAACAGGATGAAACAACAGGCCGATAGACACCGCCAGGACACCCACTTTGCCGCTGGTGATTTGGTCCTAGTCAAGTTACAACCTTATCGCCGGCATTCCCTCTCTTCGCACCGCCATCAAAAGTTGGGTCTCCGATATTTCGGTCCTTACCGAGTGGCTCGCGCCATCAATCCTGTTGCTTATGCATTGGAGTTACCTGCTGGCACTCGCATTCACAATGTCTTCCATGTCTCACTGCTCAAGCGATTCCATGGCTAGCAGTCTGCAGGCGTCACCGCCATACCACAGTCAACTATCAACAATCATCCTGTGTTGGAACCTTTGGCTATTGTCGGCAGTTGCCTTCATCAGCTTCCTACTGGTCAACAGACGAAACAAATTTTGGTCCAGTGGGCCGGCTTGCCCCCCGAGTCCTCTACCTGGGAAGATTTGCTCCAGTTCACGAAGGATTTTCTTGAGTTGGACCTTAGGGCAAGGTCCATTTCGAGGACGGGAGTAATGTTGCAATTCCGGATGCACCTGAGGAGCCCAATACGCAAGCAGCCACTAATGAGCTAACTCCAGAAGAGCACGAGGGGCCCAACGAACAGGCAGACACTGATGCAAGCTCAGATCCAACAAACGGAGACAGTGAAAGGGAGGCATCCACCGAAAATAGCCTCGTCCCTCTGAGGCGCAGTACGCGAGTGAGACAAGTACCTACCAAGCTCAAGGATTAACAACAGAAGCACGTGAGTGAGTGGTTATAGTAAGAGAATAACGATTTGTACAGCTACGTATAGCTGGAAGAGTGAGAACGTACGATTATATTAGAACGTGTAATGGACAAAAGAGGATATGAAATGAAAAAGAAAGTTATAGCTTAGTCTCTCCTTCCTTTCCCGAATTCCTCTCTACACATCCTCCTTATCAGTACATCTATAGAGAAGGACTTTCTCACATTAGATAACGACAAGTATAACACCACAAAACACAGAAGAACAAAACGATAACGTTGAGAATCATTTGGGAGAGGTTGTGCGATGTCGTATCCATAATTAGGGTAAAACATCTCCCACCTTTTTCGAAACTTCAGACGATTACTCAATTAGGGAGGAAATGCTCTGGAGGCTGCGATATTACGAAGGTGGTATGGTGGTTCTTCTACCCGTCTGTAATCTCGAAGGGAGTTCTCATCTTAAGTAGGAGATTAGCTTTTAAAGGTTTTGTAAATCTCCAAAAATTAACGAGCCTCATTTGAATATTAGGAGTCTGGAGGGGACAACAGAGGACCTTCCTGCTGGTGAGATGGTGGATTTGGAAGAGGTACACCAAAATGCACTCGAATACCGACAAATGAGTCAGATTCTTTCTGCAACATGAGTTAACAATGTATTATAAGAACGAGCTTTAGTGAGAGATGTTAGTGATAGGTGAACATTAGATTAATATATCATGCATCCAAATTGGTGTTAGGAAAATCAATAAAACTCAATAATAGCTCATTTCTCAAAAATCATGCATCTGATACATTCTAAATTGGTTTTTAGCAAGGATTTTAATCTAGTTGCAAACTATTAAAAAATCATGCATTTGGAAACAACATATTAAAAAATAATGCAATCATAAACAACATATTCTAAATTGGTGTTTAGCTAGTATTTTTAATCTAGTAAGTATAATGAGCAATTATAGAATGAATTATTTATAATTGAGAGTTAGGTACATTTTAAGCAAGGAGTGAGATGATCTCAAAACAAATTGAGATAAGCGTAGCTAGAAAATAAAACACTTAAATAGTAGAATGGAAAGGTGTATACATAAGATTTAATGTTGGCTTACATGTTCATAGGTGATAAAAGTCTAAATTATGAAATTTTTAATGTTTTCCTATATCATAAATTTTAAGGAAATTAATCAGGCTCTTTCTAAGCCATGGCTATAGTACTTACGTATTATGCAATCTAGCAGGATATGGAAACTACTCTTAAAATTTGGTTTAAGATTTGATTTTGTTGCTATATTTTGATTACATCTCTTACTTATTTTTTACATATATTTTCTACTTTAATAGAGTTGATTATCTACATGTAAAGGTAGAATGAAGATTTTTAGACTAAAAGTTACTACGTGATTAAGATATTTTACCATTTAATAAGTATATTTGTAAGGTTATGCCTTTCATCTTGAATCTTCACGTTGGATTTGTGTTTTTATCTCACTATCACTTCGATTTGCAAGAATAATTCATATTATAAATATAATAGCTATACCTAATCCATGATTTCATAATGCATTATACATAATTACAACAATTCAATAGTATATCGAATTTGTATATATTTGGTAGTATCATTATATATTGTAATATTTTCTTTTGTTATCGATTCTGTTTGAGAAATGACCACTACTTTAGTCCTTAGAATTAGGTTTGACTGCTTATATGATGGATGATTCAAATTTAACCTAGAAATGGTATATGGAGTTGAGGAGAAAGATTGTTTTAGTTGTGGGGTAGATAAGATTATATTGGTTGATTTTATGTTTAATGCTAAGAGGTTAGGATATGGAGAAGCATAAGATTTTATCTATTAATTCCTATATGATTCTTTTACAGATGGTGTGAGGTTATTACAAAATGACAATGTTGTGAGAAACAAAATAGGTGCAATTGAAGCGAGAAAATACTGACAAAAGAGGTGTTTATAGATGGGAAGAAGTACCCTAAGTTATACAAACTTGCTGACCTTAAGGTTGATATTCCAAGTGAGATAATTGACGATGATGATCATAAGAAGGTAGACTTAGTTGAAGTCACAAATCCACTCATTAAGTTAGTTATAAATCTATTAATTCTAGTACCTATAAATATACAAATATATGGCCCATAATTCTAGCCTCAAATCTACCCATTCCGGTAGCATATGAAGTTGACCATGAAGCATGAAATGATTCAAATGACCTATAATCTAAAGAAAGCCAATCAATAGTTATCAGTGATTTAGGATATGCCAATGAAGATATTTTTGGATATATAAGGATGTGTTATAAAAGAAGAGTTACTTACCACGAGTGAGTAGTATACCAGTTTTAAAAAGATTGGCTTAAATGATGATAAGATTGATGGTGATGATGATGAGAATGATGTTAATGATGATGTTACCCTAAAATTAAGTTTTAATGAGGAGAGGAAGAAGAAGCCTAAATATCGTCACTTTTGTTTTTCTAGTTTAGATGATGGGAGACTTCTTTTGAAGTTAAGAATTAATGATTTTTTATTTTGTTGAAACATTTATGAAGGATTTGAAGAACATGAGTATTTAAATGAGATTTAACTATGCTTATGTAAAAAATGAAAGGCTAAGAGTTACTATAATGTACAAAGAGAAACAAGGATGGGGAATAAATACAAGCCTTATACAAGATTGGAAAGCATTTTAGATCAAGACATTTAAGGACCTATACTCTTGTAGAAGTTAGTTTGATGGTACAAAAGTTGATTACTGGTGGATTGTCCAAAGTATTTAACACACTTTAGTGATTATTTAGTTAGGATACCTCATGGTTAAAGAAGGTTGTTTTAAGAGATTGCCAATAAGAGATTACAGAGTTTAGAGTGTAAAGATCTAAGACGTATGCATTATATTTATTGGTTAGAGATGAAACGTCATAATGTGAGAAGTTAAGAGGCTACTTATTAGCAGTGATGGAATGTGATAGTATAAATTCATTATACATTAGATCTCTTAAAGATGTGTTTTATTCATGCTACATATGACTTGAACAAGTAAACTATAGGTTTATCAATGCTTATAAACCAATAATATGTATTGATGGATATCATTTGAAGACAAGCTATAGTGGGCTTGCCATTAGAAGGGATCTAAATGATAATATATTTTAATTAGATTGGGATGTGGTAATAATTGAGAACAAATAGAGCGAGAAATAGTTTATGAGATCCTTAATTAATGATATTGGCAATGACCGATCATGGATGTTCATAAGTAATAGATAGAAGGTAACATAATGAAATATTCTTAATGTTATTTCATATTTCCCTTGAGTTTGTATTGATCATATCTTAATCATGGTCTACAAGAATTGTTTGAGCATAATTGCACATATTTAAATTTACAAACTAAGTATAAACTACCAATCGTTTACTAGGACTAGTTGCAGAGTATTGCTCCAGATTATACACAACAAGGTTATATATGGAAAATGAGTAAGATGGACAGCATAAACAAGGATGCATATGATTAGTTGGCAAATATTTATAAGATGAGATGGTGTAAACATGCATTTGACAGAAGATGCAAAAGTGATTTGTTGTCAAATAATACAACACAGTGCTTCAACACATATTTAAGAAATATAAAGGACAAACCAATCTTGAATTGTTTAGAAGTAACGAGACGAGTTATCATGTAAAAAAAAAGCACAAAATGACTTAATACCACTTTAAGATATCTCTTAACATAGTGTCAATACTAGAGAAAAAAAGGAGACTACAAATTATTTGGCTCATTTTACAAGTAATAACATTATTTACATTTGTACCTATTTACCTAAATGTTACCAATAACTTAACTCATTTATGGTAGGTAATAAGAAATTTGAAATTAAGCACTATATGTATGACTATTATGTAGTGAACCTTAGAATAAATGAATGCACATGTAGGAGATAGGAATTAATGAATATCCCTCGTAGCCATTCCATTTTCACGATTATTTTGGAGAAAGGAGATCCTAAGAATTATATGCATGAGTACTACACCAAGGAGGCATATATGAAGTGTTATTGGAAAAGCATAAATTTAGTTCCAGTTAGTACCTGGTGAAGAACATTGAAAAAAGATCAATCCTCCCACCGATAAGAAAAGAGTTGGATGGCCAAAGAAGAAGAGAATAAGGGAAGGTTGTGAAGATAAGAAGGGCTGGAATATTTCAAAAAGGACTAATGTCCATGTAACTTACAAGAAATATATACAAGTTAAACACGATTCCAATACTTGTAAGATGTCAACATTTGGATTAGTTACCATGAGCGAAATGACGGTAAGCTTATTTATTTCATATTAAAAAAGAATTAAAATGTACGATATAAAAAGTTAATATTATTTCTTTAATGCATGATCAAATGTAGATGCCTTCTCAAGAAAGTATTGTAGTAGATGCATCACAAAGAAAGGGAAAGGAACATGTTCAAGCAACTGAAGCAAAATGGAAGGCAACCAAAGTTAAAAAACTTGACATCTTGATAAGGTTAAAAACAAAAGAAGCTAGACCAACCAAAAGAACAAGGAGTAAAGGAAGTATATAGATTGCGGTCCTTGTATTTTTGGAACTCATGTAGACTTTTTGCTCCCATGTAATTATGAATATCTCACTTTAATTTAATAATAGCTCATATGGTTTTATGTATAGATTCATCTTAGTTTCTTTTTATATATGCAATTACAACTCTTTATGCAGGGAATCATTTTGTTAATCTTTTAAATTTATTGTTTACTTTTGAATGTATTAATTGCATAATATGTATTAATTACAACAATATGTACAGGTCATTTTGTTAATAATTTGATTTTAATTCAGAGAAATATATTTGAAAACATGTGCATGAAATTAAATCACAACTCATTTTTATTACTTTAATATATATTGTCATACAAAATGTCATAATTTATAAATATTGTTTAATATAACTTATCTCATTCTCATTGCTTGTACATACAAATACCAATTGCAATACTAAGTATATTCTAAGACAATATCATCAAACCCTATATCCAACTAAGTTAACTATCTCTCCAAGTAAATTTACTATCTCCCTTTTATTTATTACGTGTCATGTTCTTCTCTCTCAAGACATTTATGACATCTACATTTTTTGTGGTAAATTTTTCATTAAATCACTCAAAGAAATTACAACATTCCTTTCCCTGCAATAAACAAGATAAATAGTTATTTATTTGTTACAATCCTTATAATAAACAAGATACTATTCATAATATTTACCCCATTTTTGATACATCAAAAGAATCTCATTCTAGGATTCTTTGATGTTTAAGAAGTTTATAAATAAGCCTGCATTCCATAATTACAACGTTTCTAGACACGTTGTTGCATACTTGCTATTCTTGATGTTAATGATTTCATAGAATTCAACAAGCACTTACTAAATATTCACCTACCACAACACCAAGCCATTATGTAGCCATTGGAATCAATATAAAGATAAGAAATAATTGAGATAACCAAATTAGGCCTAAAGTAACAAAGATAAGAAATTTTTGAAACTCATTTTTTAAAAGATCAAAGACTCAGCCAATAAACAGCAACAATAAATAATATTTGGCTAGTACATAGCAGCGGTACATATTACTTAGCTAGTAGACAGTAACATTGCATACTATAGTTCCAATCTTCCTTCCGTGATCATGATCATCAAAACATTTATATACATTTGCAACGTCATTTATGCATAAACCACATACATAATTTTCACATATTTGTGAGTTCATATCACCATTGATTATAAGAACTAGACATTGAATCATCTCTTTATAACACATGCATTAATATAGGCATCGTGAAATAGCTACAAAGAATCACAACAACATAACAATAATTGACATCACAAAACATATAATCAACACTTTTCATCGTTATTATAAAACAAACTAGTACAATCATGTCCAATTAGACCATAAACTATTATTTCAAGATAATTAAAAAAAAATTAAAGCCCTAAGTACCAAATTAAACAAAGGTATCATGAATTTCAAAAGTCCTAAACTTCATAAAAGGACTTAACTCCAAAACAGAAATCAAGTTTTGCAAGTAGAACCAAATAAAAAATGACTCAAGGTTTTTCCCCCCAGGTGTATTGATGTCCTTGTGGTTTGTTTCTGTTGCTTCATAATCAACGAACTCTTCAACTATATTATACTAGAAGCTCTTTAACTTAATGCAAGGAGATAGCAAACACTCGATACTACTTCTTAAACAAGGATTAGTCTCTACTAAGTAGTTTGTGATATAATCCACTAAACTCTTCTAATTAATTAAAATGTCACATTGACTTGTTAATGCGTCGGTGTATAATTTCCATATTGACATGCTTCTCTACTAATAATGCACAAAAAATGCAATCATTTGTCATCCTTTGATTGAATGCACATGATGGATTTATTTATCTATATATATATTATTAGTCGAAATTGTTATCATTATCTTATGTAATATAAGATTAATTTTATTCATTCTATGTCAATTAAGTTTGTAAATTATGTCATATTAAATTTAAAAAAGATTCCCCTTTTTCCCACATAAAAATTGTTCTGTTAATTTTATTTATCAAATAAGATTGCAACTTATTTCTTATTAAACATAACAAACTACTAAGTTCAATTAAATTTAAAACATTAATTAGCAAATAAAAAAAGAAACTCTCATTTTTATATAGATTTAATAATATTACAACTTATTAAATTAAATTTAAATAGATTAAAAATAAATTTATCATTAAATTAATTTTTAATGACTCTTAAATCATTCCTTTAGTTTGATTAACTAATTGTTTATAATTATATCATAACATCAACTATTAATTATCAAATGTTACAAATTTAACTTTTTAAATGGACATAAATGAGTAATTTTCATATATGACCTATTTTAGTGATAAATATTTGGAACATTTGAAATTAGGAATACAAACTTTAATTCTCATTCCGTTTTAACATAACTGCAATTTAGGTTTCTTACTTAATTATTATGATATTAGTCCTTACTCTATTTTTTTAAAAATGAATTTTGGATTAACTATAAACAAAAATAAAATAGCGTTACACTAAGTTCAAGTTGTAACTATACAAACAAGTATACTAATAGAAGCAAATTAAGTAGTTAGATAACATCATTAAACCATATTATATATTCCATCTACTTTTCATGTCTGGAGAGAGAGTGAGTTGAAGATTCTTGACAATTAATATAGATCTAATCCAATTTATGAGCCTATCAGCTAGTTGGTATTTCCCTTCTTCTTAGTTTGTAAACCTTTGAGGAAGTAAATGGTAGTAGTGAATATAACTTTGTATATAATAGCATTAGGCTTACCCTTCTTTGAGTTGTTAATGGCCCAATTTAGAGATTGCTCCCAAGTATAAGTGTATCCGTTACCAGGTAAAATGGATAAGATCTTGCTCCAAACTGCTTTCGAAAAACTCCAAGGAAAAAAGAGTTGGTTTCTTTCTTCCTATGCCATTTTACAAAAAAAACAAGTAGTATTGTCATTGGCTTTTAGTCATCAGCCTATTTTTAATCGTAAGTCAAGAAACAAAAGAGGCTTTCAATTGTAACGTATTCTGCCATAAAAGAGAACACCAAGGTACCTCAGTGAAGCCTTTTATTAACAATTGATGACATGAATTGTTTGAAAATTTGCCACTCGGATCAGGGTCCAAATGATTGAACCAACTAATAACTCATTTTCTAATTGGGGGAAGAATTGAGCCAAAGTAGCAAAGCCTTTAAAATTCCCTCTCTAAATCCTATTACAAATAAAAAAGGATACTTTAAAGTGTAGAGGAATGCAGTTTCTCAAGTGATGTACCTGAATATTGCAAATAAGGGTGCTCGAGTCTAGCTAGTTATCATACTAAAGCCAAGTTTTGTCACCATTTCCAATCTTGTGTTTAATACGTGGATAAACCAAATTGTGTAGCTTCATCATATGAATAAGAATCTAAGAGAACTCTCGTGAATAAGAAGCTTGCCAAAAGTTCACATTTGTGAGGTGATACTCATGTATCCACTTGACCCAGAGTGCATATGGTCAGTGTATAACCACCGAAATCTTTTGCACATTAATACTCTTTGCATAGTATAAATAAAAATGATCCTTAGTCCTCCAACTCTCTTCGAAATAGTCACCGAGTTCTAGTTTATCTTAACATTCTTAGCATTCTCAGTTCGACTAACCATAGGAAAGCTTTCAATATTTTGTTAACCTCCTTAAGCACCTTTCTAGGCAATGCTATATGAGTACTCCAGTATATATGTAGATTGCTTAATACAGAAATGATAAAAGTTAACCTAGCAGTATAGGAGAGAAACCTATTTTACCAAGCATTCACTCTTGCCTTGATCCTTTCTAAAAGAGGTAAACAATAATGAAGCTTAGGTTTAGAAGAAGATATAGAGACACCCAAATAATGTAATGGAGCATAATGAACATTTAGCCCAACCAAAGTCTAGACTTCTGTAATATTTCTCACATCAATAAAGAGATATAGACAACTCTTCTTAGGGTTATGTTTTAAATTCAACCAATTGGCAAATAATTTCAAGGCATGCATCATCATAGAAATGGAATGCATATCAATTCCACAAAAAATCAATATATCATCAGCACACATAAGGTGGCTAAGGTTGAGAGCAGAACGTTTGTAATGGAATTGAAAGCTTTTGTTATAAAAGATCATCTTACTTCTCAATCAAGAAAAGCCTTCCATTACAGGAGTAAACAAATAAGGAGACAATAGATCTCTTTACTGAATACCTTTGGCAACCTTAAACGATTTGGTAGGAACCCCATTCATAAGAATACTTAGAGAAGGATATTGAATACATGCCATGATCCAACTAATAAACCTAGATGGCAACTTCATAGCCTCAAGACAAATAAGGATGAATTTCCAACTTACAATGTCAAAAGCCTTGAAAAAATCACCTTCGATTAAGCCACTATTGAGATGCTTGCCTAAATTGTATTCCATCAATAGTTCTTATAGAAGAAGAATATTATCTCCAATATTTCTCTTTAGAATGAAGCTCCCCTGAGTAAGATTGATGATGCTAGAAATAGCCAACTTGAGTCTTACCCTGAGTAAGATTGATGATGCTAGAAATAGCCAACTTGAGTCTCTCAGCAAGTAGTTTAGAAATGATTTTATATATTATATTACAATAAGAGATTGGTCAGAAGTCATTCATACTCTAAGGAGTTCGTTTTTTTTTTGAACTAAGCATATGTAGGTATGGTTCATTTCCTGGAGCATCTTGGAGGAAGCAAAAAATTCCAACACAACTTCAGAGAATAGCTTACCTGTAATGTCCCTAAGTTTTTTGAAAGAATATAGTAATGAACCCTTCTGGACTAGGAGATTTAGAAGGATACATGTTAAATAAAACTCTTTTGACATCTTACACCAAGATTGTCGATGTTGTAATCTCTAATGAGCATTCAAACAACCGTAGAACATTAAGGCTGGGGGCAATAGAATTATCCTCTCCTATTAGCTAGAGAAAATGGTTCCAAGCAAGTTCCTATAAGCATTTCTGATTTGTACACTCATGTCCCCTGCTGTCTAGAAATATTGAAATTCTATTAGTATTCCTTCGGGCTAAGAGAGATGAGTGGAAGAACTTAGTGTTTGAGTCCTAATCTTTCATTAAGTTAAGTCTAGATTTTTGCTTAAGAATAGAGATTTGGAATTTGGAAGCATCTAAATAGTCCCAAAGACAAACCATCTCAGTGGATCTTAAAGCAATATCATGTGGGGCATCGTAACAAGCTTTCTGAGCTAGTATAAGCTTCTCCTTAAGTGTAGAGAGGTTTTGATGTCAGCTAGCCATAAGACATTTCAGAGCTTCTTTTACTCTCTTTAATTTCTGCATCAATAGAAAAGATTTAAAACCATTAATCTCAATATTCCAATAATGTCCTACTAGATTATAAAAACATTTCGTCTGATCTAAGTCATTGAAAAACCAAATGGGGGATGCCACTTTATTGCACTCCTTAAGTCATAGGATCAACATATAAGAATGATCAAATTAATAGAAGGTTTTCATCAAAATGTACAAAGAGTTGGAGAATTGTGTCAACCATAATGAATTGACTAGAGAATGGTCCAGCTTCTTTCTAATGAGCAAGTTTCATGTTGATTGTTAGTCCAAGTAAGCCTTCCACTAGTAGCCTTAAGACCTACTAGATCCATTCGGTTGAGAAAGTTAGAGCATTCCTTGATCAATCCAAGAGTGAATTGCCTTCCTTATTTGATTTGATCTATATTGAGAGAACAATTATAGTCCCCCCCACCACAAGCCAAGGATTAGAAATTCTACGGTGAACATTTTCCAAATCTAACCAGAATTGATTTCATTGAAAACCAAAATTTGAAGCATAAATGATAGACATCTTCAGGACAGTTGGCAAACCTCGAAGTTGACATTGTAAATGCATAAATTGCTTGGTCTTTTCCATAACTTGAACTCCAATCTTCTCCTTATTGAAGGGACAGATAATTCTGCCATTATAATGAAAATCATGGTTGGAAATGAGCTCCCAATGTGCACCTAAAAATTTAGAACCATAAAAGGTTAGGGTGTTTTTTTATTTTAGTTTCAAGAAGACCAATTAAGCATGGCTTCTTATCCTTTACCATCTCCTTCACCTCTTCTTTTTTATGAGGGCCATTTAACCTCCTAATGTTCCACACTAGGACTGCCATAATTGGGGGAAGTCCCCTAGTATTCGGGATTTTGTTTTCTCTCCCTTGTAGATTTCCTTTTACTAGGTTTGGACTACCCACAAAAATCTTATGGGATTTTAGGGACATGGGCTGCAACTAATGGAGAACTACAATGCTGTTTTGTCAAATCTCTACTGCCAGCCCAAGAGGAGATTAATACCATGGTATCAAAAAATTCCAATTCAATGCTAAGTCTTCAGTTGAATTGCCCAGGTAAGTGCTAGCTACCCAAAGATCCTCTGCATTCTGAGAGATGTTATCACCAGTCCCTAGGCTTGGCACACAGTCATCTCTGGAGTTTAGTATTGTTGTCTATCCTATAGATTCAAACTAATCCTTAGATGTCTTAGCAACAACATTCTCAATTTTCGCAACAGTTATTAATGGAGTCATCATTTTAGCCTAATCCATTTGATAATTCTCCATATACTAGAAGGTAAAGTGATTCTCGTCATTTGCTAGACTACCCACATTGTCTGCATTAGAGTTTTCAATAGCTGGTTATCCCACATTTTCAAACTGATCTAAAAAGGCCTTTGTAATAACATTTTTAGTTATCCCAACATGTTCTAAAGGAGTCATCGTCTGAACATAATCCATTTGACAGTTTTCCTGTGACTGGGAAATATTTGTAGTAGTCCACAATAAAACTAATTCCATACCATTATCTACAAACTGGTCCCTACCAGTGGGTTAACTTCACCATTAATGTGAATAACATCCTCCCCCTTTGAACCAAAATATGTAGCACTTGTATGTTCCATTCAAAGACCATAATTAACAGAACTAAGAAGTTTATCATGTCACCACGATTGAAAGATTCTACCCGTAGGAACCTATTTCTTAGTAGAGTTGCTAGGCTTCCATGGATAACTGATTTGTATTTCAACTCTCTCTAGCTCCCTATTATCTCCTAGCCAAAGAACATAAAGGAAATCTGGAAGTGGGGCATTCTTCGGTATTTCAATACATAGTTTTTCATAACAGATTCTTTCTATGGAGGTTGTATATGAGTCCATACACACCGGCTTCCCTAGTGAACTAGCCAAGAAGCTCAAACCCTCAATTGTCTAAAACTCCAACATTAAATTATGAAAGTTAATCCACATGGGGATAACATCGAATTGCCTTTGATCTATTTCCATTCCTAGCCTTCACTTCTGTATAAACAAAGGTTGGTCTCTGAAATGCCATGGATCCCATTCCACATTCTCATTTAAGCAAGAATCATCGAAAATTTTTATCAATAATGTACCATCTTCGCTTAGCATCACTTTTTGCAACCTTTTCTTGCCCCATTTAGCTATAGAGTAGGCGTTCACTGTAGGGAAGGTTGGCCGTTTAAACCCAATCAAGGCCGATGACCATGCTTATACCCTAGCCTTCAGGAGCTCAATCGGAGATGTTATCACTCTATCCTTCATAACATTTTGGTAATATTTAAGGGTAGCCTTGTTGTGTTGAGTTCCTAACTTGTTTCACCAAGCACCTTCACTTCAGGTGTCATTTGAAGTTGTCCTAACCACATCTGATTTCTTGCCAACTGATGAGCCGAGAAGCATTTCTCTAGAGAGAGTTAGAAAGTTAGCTTTCGAGAGGGAGAAAGAACCAACTCCATGGATGCCTGGATAGTCTGAGGGGACCCTCCGGTGAGGCTAAAGCCTCAGCCACCAAGAAAGTGCAGTGGAATCAATTTGCCAATGGGAAAGAGTATTTCCAAAAAAGGGGGAAAATTAGGGATAGAAAGGTAATTTAAGAAGGGAGAGGTAAGAGCAAAAAGGTTCTAGAGAGAGGCCCTTATATTTGTCTTTACTTTTTGCATACTCTTAACCAGTATAAATTTCTATGTTATTTTAAATAATAATTTTCAATTGTAATAAGTGACGTGCCCGTCCTTTCATTTTGAATATTATAATGTTAAATATAAGAAATTCTCAATTATGAATATCACAAAATTGTATTATAATTATTAGTGAATAATATAATACTAGAATAAAAAGTTTTGCAGATTAATCGGGCAAATGAACTAGTTATCATATAGATAGTATACAATACATTACTCTAGGTTTTACCAATTAAAAATTATGATCTAGGTAAAAGGTAAATTTTGCATGTTCTATTAAAATCTAATGAAAATTTTCATATTTTAATTTATTATTTTATTAAAATTATTAAAACTAGTTTAAATTCTATTTTTATGAGAGATAACAGTAGGATTTGGGCTTGATTTAGTCTGAAGTCAATGAAGCTAGTTGATCTGATTGAATTTTCAACCAAGTTTAGTTCGAATGTTTTGATCATTCAATGAAAACAATGTCGTTTTAGTTAAATTTACTAAAAATATAGCATCGTTTTAGTTTTAAGTTTAAAGAAATTTAAAATTAAATTAATGTCATTTTAATTTCGGATAACCCGCTTAGACTCAAGTTTAAATTCGAATTGTACTACATGAATTTGTCTAAGTTTCAGACAGAGCTTAAGCCCTAAAGTTTCAAGTCAAATTGGATTGAGTCGACCACAAATCCAACTCGACCTTATCAATTGTCATATCTAATTTTTAAGTCAGAATTTAGTTGCTTAGTTTCCGTTTGTTTTGGGGTAAAACTCGTACATCATTTCTTTGAAAACAAAACGAAAAGGATGTACACACATGTCATCAAATAGAAATTATTGCAATACCTAGAGACAAGAATTGGAGCAATTCTTGGACTATCTGACGGAAACCCTCGACATCAAGCTCAAGCGACTGGTGACTGCCATGGATGTGCCAGGCCAGCATCTAATATCCATAAAGGCCTTCTATATAGTACCCCGTCCATCGCCCAACTTCCTTAGTCACTGGAACTCCTCACCACACAAAAAAAGCATATATCAGAAAAACTATCTTAACCATACTTTATACAATGTTTCAAATGAACTACAACACTTGTACCAAAAGTTGAGATATGCATTGGTTATGTAAAAGCAGGACTAATTTCATGCATGAGATTGATATGTACTTGCAGTGCCGGCCCTGACCTGCTCAGGGCCCATGATGAGAGGGGCCCCTCTTCAACAGCCCCCTCTCTTATTAATTTTTTACTTTTGGCAAATTTTTATATATAATTAGATAAATTTTAACTCTATTTTTTCAACAGACAATAGCCTCCTTTTTAATTAACAGCAACAGATGCAGACAACATGCAATAGCCTCCTCTTTTTAAAGAAATTTTAAATTGATAAGTTAACGTTAACTTATATACGTTGGCTTTAAATGACTTTAACGTTATAAGTTAACGT
>JAOTIZ010037837.1:0-15857 GCA_027123425.1 Erythroxylum panamense | reverse complement strand
ATCATAAGGAGTGCAAAATCATAGGAAACGTATAAGCCAGATTATAGATGATAATATTATGTCATTAAATGTAAAAATGTGTATATATGTTAGTACAGAAAGTCAATACAATTGAGCTTCTTTGATCCTCCATTTCTATCTTCTTTACAAGCTTTGTATAGGATTGGTTTCTCAGGTGAAGTCCCTGAGTTTATGAGCTCATTTTCTGATCAGGGTAAGGATTTTTTAAGCAAATGTCTAAGTAGAGACCCAATAGAGCGATGGACGACTAAAGAATTGCTTCAACATCCATTTCTTGAAGACTCCGATAAGTCACATTACTGCTCCAAAGAAATTGGAGAATCCAACACGAGTGCTTCTCCGAGCTGTGTGCTTGACCATGGATTCTGGGATTTAGTAGAGACCAATAATCATGATTCAACAGTTGATGAAGCTTTTTTGGACGTTCCAGCAGAGAGGATGAAGCGATTAACTGATAGGACTAACTCTTTAGTTTCAGATCATGATGTTCTAAATTGGAGATGGAAAGAGGATTGGATTACCGTTAGAGGTAGTGATATTGAGGAGTCCAACAATGCCATTGCCTAGGCAAATGAATCTTCAGTTGCAACGTTGTTGCCACCTAGTGATATTTTTTATGAGCGAGCAAGAACATGAAAGCTCAAGCTGAATTGTTTCTGAGGATTAGTCATTGGAATTATACATAAAAATTCGCAGAAGAGATATTGACGACATTAGTGAAAGTTTAGGATATTATTTTGCATTCAATTTTGAGATAAAAGGATTGCTACATTATACAATCTATGAAGTCAAATTCGATGTCTGTTACTTGAAAGGCTGAATTGAGACAAAGTCAACCCCTACTTGGAACATGCCTGGTGCTGGGTCCAACTCAGGATGCCATTCACATGTCCTAGAAACTGTTTTGTTCAATGGCTAATCTAGCTCGTCAGTCTTTCAAGCTTATTGTTTGGGCAGAAGTTAGCATCTGATAATTGTAAGAAGAAAAGGTCAAAAGCCATCTTGCTTCACCAAACTAGTTTTTATACCAAAGTTGTTGGAATTGTAATGTCACGGTAGAATTAGAATTGTAATATAAATCTTAAAATATTATATTTACTTTTATCTAATTTTATATGATAGATAAAGATAAGATTTTTTGTTTTGCAAATGTTCCAAATAAGTTTGTATATTTTAATTATGTTAAAGTCTTAAAATATTTAATATGTCTATCATTGAAAAGAAATACCTTTTTCTTTTAATTTCTAAAAATGTAAAACCCTCACTAAGGTTCCAATGCCCAACAGCTTTGGTGGCTGGTTTGTTTTATATATTTGACATGTTCTAGTTTGGAAGCGTTTCATTGTCTTAAATTATGTATCTACTGTGTTGTAAAAATCGACCGGATTAGAGCATGCTTGCAGCTAAATAGGACTGAGAGAATAGTAATGAACACACAGATTTTACGTAGAAAACTCCCAAATTAGGGTAAAAACTACGAGCAAGAATAGAAGACTTTTACTGCTCAGAATAACTGGAGAGTCACAAGGAAAAACTAGATTAAAAAAATACACAGAATATTTTTTTGGTCTCTCTTTTTCTCTCTCACCTCACTCTCTCGTTTTCTCTTCTGCTTGCTGCTATTCTCTTCATGCTACTCTTGCCTTTTTATAGGCAGGAGTGCCTTGGTTGTGTTAATTCGGTGCCTACCAGCCAACAATTGTTGACAGTTAACAATTGTGGCTTTGGTGCTTACTAGCCAACAATTGTTGACAACTAACAATTGTTGATTGTTAACAATTGCAGCCACAATTGTTGACAATTCTCCCACTTGAAGATTTGATTGAGAGTCAATCAGGTCTTCTCACGATTCTTTCTACTTTGCCGCTTCATATTGCTTACGTCTCTGTCAGGTCATACGAGGATCGATACTATATAAACTGGTCACTATTGATTGCTTTTGTCATAAAATCTATCAGGTTATCCAATGTATGAATTTTTTGCATGTCCACCATTCCTCTTCCACTTTCTCACGAACGAAGTGATATTGAACTCGAATGTGCTATGTCTTTGAATAAAATGTTGGATTCTTTGCAAGATGCAAAGCACTCTGACTGTCAAAATATAGAGTAATATTCTCTTGTTTATTCCCAAGTTCTTCCAACAACATCTTCAACCACACTGCTTCTTTACTAGCTTGTGTAGCTACAATATATTCTGCTTCTGTTGTTGACGTAGCCATAACTGAATGCAGTTTTGAAACCTAGCTCACAACTCCTTTTGTTAGTGTAAACACATATCCTGTAGTGGATTTACTTTTATCAAGATCACCAGCATAATTAACATCAACATATCCTTTGATAGAAAAATATGAACCTCCATAACATAATGCAACATCTGAGGTTCCTCTGATATATCTGAGAATCCTCTTAACAATATTCCAATGCTCTCGACCATCATTCGCTATGTATCTACTAACTACTCCCACTGTATGTGCAATGTATGGTCTTATACAAATCATAGCGAACATTAAGCTCCCCACTACTGATGCATACTGTACTCGAGACATCTCCATCCTCTCTTCTTCATTGCTAGGACTTATATTTGAGAATAACTTGAAATTAACAATAAGAGGGGTATAAATTGACTTACAATCTTGCATGTTGAATCGCTACAAGATCTTCTTCAAATAATTCTTCTAAGAAAGCCAAATCTTCCTATTATTTCTGTCTCGGTGAATTTGCATCCCTAGAATCTTATTTACTGGTCCCAAGTCTGTCATTTCAAATTTCCTAGCTAACTATACCTTTAATTCTTTGATATGATCATTATTGGGGCCTGCTACCAATATATCGTCTACATACAATAGCAAGACTATAAAATCATCTTTCTCAAATCTCTTGAAATATACACAAGGGTCTACATTCAGTCTGCTATATCTAAGGCTCATGATGAAGGAATCAAATCTCTTATAAAGATTGTGAGATACTTATTAATGGGGGACACTTTGTGGTAGATCTAATCCACTGAAGATGGGAGGATTAAATATAAATTTGGGCATGGACATATTAGAGAAGTATAATGCTAATTTGGATTGCAAACAAAAGATAGTAGAGTTTGAGGTGGATGATGGGAGAAAGGTAGTGTTTGTGGGAGACAGAAAGTTAAGCCCACTTAGAGTTGTTTGAGCTCTGCTAGCAGAGAAAAATGATGAGGAAAGGGTGTGAGGCCTTTTGGGCCTATGTGGTAGACACGTGGGCAGAAAGAGGGAAGTTAGAAGATATGCTAGTGGTAATGGAAATCCCGGATGTCTTTCTCAAGGAGTTACCAGGACTACCGCCACCTAGGAAAATTGAATTTCCCATTGAGCTTCTTCCAAGCACAATGCCAATTTCGATTCTGCCTTATAGAATGGCTCCAGTGGAATTGAAGGAGCTTAAGGAACAATTGGAAAACTTGTTAGAGAAAGGTTATATTAGGCCGAGCTCTTCAACTTGGGGAGCTTCGGTTCTTTTTGTGAAGAAGAAAGACAGGTCTTTGAGAATGTGTGTGGATTATAGGAAGCTTAAGTATGTCACCATTAAGAACAAATATCCGCTCCAACCCATAGATGATTTGTTTGATCAGTTACAAGGGACAATGGTCTTTTCTAAGATAGATTTGAGATCGGATTACCATCAGTTGAGGATAAAAGAGTCCGATGTGTCAAAGACTGCTTTTAGAACACAGTATAGCCACTTTGAGTTTTTGGTCATGCCTTTTGGGTTGACAAATGCACCTGTAGCTTTCATGGATTTAATGAACAGAGTCTTTAGACCTTTCTTAGATCAATTTGTCATTATATTTATTGATGATATTTTGGTCTATTCTAAGAGTGATAAGGAACACGAGAAATATTTAAGAATTTCTTTGGAGACATTGAGAAATAATGAGTTGTATGCCAAATTTGATAAATACAAATTTTGGCTCAAGGAAGTGGCATTTCTTGGACATGTGATTTCAGAGAAAGGGGTTCATGTGGATCCAAGGAAGATAGAAGCAGTTGTGAAATGGGAAGCACCTAAGAATGTGGCTAAAGTGAGAAGTTTCTTGAGATTAGCTGGGTATTATAGAAAGTTTGTAGAGAGCTTTTCTATAATAACGACTCCACTTTCTAAATTGACAAGAAAGAATCAGATATTTATTTGGACAGAGGAATGTCAGAGCAGTTTTGAGGAATTGAAGAACCGACTTACAACTGCACCAATTTTGACTTTGCCTTCGGGAAGTAACGGATATACAGTGTATAGTGATGCCTCAAGGAAGGGATTAGGCAATGTGTTGATGCAGGATGATAAAGTGATTGCTTATGCTTCTAGGCAATTAAAGACTTATGAGAAGAATTATCCTACGCATGATTTGGAGTTAGCGGTCATAATCTTTTCATTAAAGATTTGGAGACATTACTTGTATGGAGTCACCACTAGGATGTTTATAGACTACAAGAGTCTTAAATATCTTATAAGCCAAAAGGAGTTGAATTTGAGACAAAGAAGGTGGTTAGAACTGTTGAAGGATTATGATTTGATGATAGATTACCATCCAGGGAAAGCTAATGTAGTAGCAGATGCATTAAGTAGGAAGTCCACTATGGAATACGTGGAGACAGTATACCTTCCTTTGTTGACAGAATTAGCCAAACTTAAAGTGATAATGAGACAAGCCAAATCTGGTTATGTACTGGCTAATTTTAGAGTGAGACCAATATTGAATAAAAAGATTAAGGAATTTCAGGAGCAAGATGAGTATTTGAGCAAGCTTCAAGAAGAGATTAAAAGTGGTAAACTTTCTGGAATAGAAATCAGAGGAGATGGATTGATGGTGGTAGGTAACAAATTATGTATTCCAGATAGGTAGTAGTTGATAGAAAAGATTCTAGATGAGGCACATAACATACCTTATGCTATGCACCCAGGAAGCACGAGAATGTATAGAGATTTGAAGGATCATTTTTGGTGGAAAGGAATGAAGAAAGAAGTTGCGGAATATGCAAAAAGATGCTTAGTATGTCAGCAAGTCAAAGCTAAACACCAGGTACCTTCAGGCAAATTTAAACCTCTGCCAATTCCATAATGGAAGTGGGAGAAGATTACGATGGATTTCTTGATGGGATTGTCGAGGACTAACAGGAAGCATGATGCGATATGGGTGATTGTGGATAAGCTAACCAAGTCCGCACATTTCTTACCAATTAAGCAGACAGACTCTTTGAATGTTTTGACCAAGAAATATGTAGATGAAATAATCAGACTTCATGGGATTCCAAGCTCTATAGTTTCATATAGAGACCCTAGGTTCACCTCCAAATTCTGGGAAAGCTTACAGGAAGCTTTGGGAACCAAGTTGCATTTTAGTACAACTTTCTATCCACAAACTGATGGTCAATCAGAAAGGACAATACGGACATTGGAGGCAATGTTAAGAGCTTGTGTTACGGACTTCAAAGGTTCATGGGATGATCATTTACCCTTAATCGAGTTTGCTTATAATAATTCCTATCACTTGGGAATTTAGATGGCACTTTATGAAGCTTTGTATGGTAGGAGGTGCAAAACTCCTATTTGTTAGGATGAAGAAGGTGAAAGGAAACTTGTACGACCTGAGTTGGTACAAGTCACAATTGATAAGATTAAATTAGCAAAGCAGAGACTTAAAGTAGCTCAAGATAGAATGAAGAGCTATACAGATTCACATAGGAAGGAGATGGAATTCAAAGTTGGAGATAAAGTGTTTCTTAGAGCTTCTCCATGGAAAGGGGTTTTGAGATTAGGTAAGAAGGGCAAGCTTAGTCCGAGATACATAGGTCCTTATGAGATCATTGAGAAGATTGGGCCTTTAGCTTATAAGTTAGCTTTACCACTAGAATTATCTAAGATTCACAATGTCTTCCATGTATCGATGTTGAGGAAGTACCGATCAGATCCTTCACACATAGTTCAACCTTCAGAAGTTCAGTTAAGAAAGGATTTGACTTATGAAGAACAACCAGTGGAGATTTTAGATTCAAAGGAAAAGGTTTTAAGGAACAAGACTGTGAAGCTAGTTAAAGTCTTATGGAAGAACCATTCTATGGAAGACGTCACGTGGGAACCCTTGGAGGCCATAAGGGAGAAGTATCCACATCTCTTCAATGTCTCAGGTAAGAATTTTGACGACAAAATTCTTTAAGGGAGAGAGAGTTGTTGGACCCTGAAAAATTTTTATTTAGGTTAAGCATGATTTTCAAATAATTTTGGATTTTTGATATATTTAATTTTGGAGCTATAATTATGTCGAGGTTAGTAGGATTTGTTGAATGGATAAATGGAATTAAAGTGTTAAGGTAATAAGGATGTTCAATGACATTTTTGGGAGATCACTTAAGCATAAAAGAGCATAAGTTTATAAGGAATGGTAAGATGGACTTTTTGGGCTCATTAAGAGTAGAAATAGAAAAATGATATGTTGCCTTGCTTGCTAAAAGGAGAAAAACATGAATTGAAGAGGGAGAAGAGTGAGAAACAGAATTAAGAGAGAGGAAGAGAGGTTTCGGTGAAAGAAGGAAAGAAGAGAAATCAAGCTTGTTAAGATAGATTAACCATCTTTTCTTCCTACTTTATTAAAGGAATGATTTGTGTTGTGGATGAAGGAGTGAGAGAGAATGAAAAGTGTGTTGGAAGGAAATGGATTAGGAGATCCCAAGTGATTTTAGGGTTTCTAAACTAGGTCTTAGGTTTTCTAACCTAGATGGGTTATGGGTAGGCCAAATTGGAGTTCAATTTGACTTGGTTTTTGCAAGCTAATTAGGTGGATAATGTATTTATAGTTATTGTAACAATTTTGGAAAATTCTTGCCTATATATGTGTATGTGAATGCCAAAAGTTGCTTTACTAATTAAATGTGAATGTTTGGAATTGCATGGTAATCATGTTATACCTTGAAAAAGGCTATTACATTTTGTATTAAATGCAAAGAAGACAAAGCATAAAAGTATGAGCATTTGAGAAAAATGAGTATGTGCCTTGTTTGGGCGAGAGTGGAACCATTCTATTCATTACCTGCACGTTGACAAAAGCCTTCTCTCGGCTGCCCGCTTGTGGCATATGAGCTCCATAAATGGACTCATTTTATTCATGAGGTAAACTCCGATTTCTCCATTCTGTTTCCATGGAACCCTCGAGCCAATTGGTGTGCATCGCAACTTTAAATTTGTCGTGTATGATGCATTTGAATGTTATGTGCTATGAATTTTAATCTAAATTGAAGAGTGCTGGAATTGTTGGATATACATATATATATATTTATATAAATATGCTAGAATTTGTGGTCATTTGACAATGACTATAAATATGTTTACCACTGAGTTGTGTAGCTCACCCCACTCTTCCCTCCTCAGGTGCAGAGCATGAAGGTTGGCAATCATTGTAAGGCATCAAAAATTCCAAGATAGTTAGCTTTTGATTTGAAAATGAATTGAGTATTGAAGAAGTTCTATGTGGATGTGCTTTTTATCTTGTAGTGTACATTGCATATTTCAAGTTTTCCATAGGGATAAAATTGTGTACTGACTTTGGGGGAAAAATATGTAATGATCTAGCTAAAACTAGTAAAAATAGTCTTCTTGAAAGTTGTAAAGGATCTTTCTAGCTTTCCAACAATATAAAGTTTGTAAATTTTGGATATTGGAGTTGGGAGATTCGAGCATTACAAGTTCTAAAGTTTGCTTCATCTTAGTATGATGTCAGCATCGTCTTAGTATGACATCAGCATCGTCTTAGTATGACATCAGCATCGTCTTAGTATGATGTCAGCATCATCTTAGTATGACGTCAGCAGCATCGACTTAATAAGACGTCAGCATCGTCTTAGTATAACGTCAACATCGTCTTAATTTGACCAGAATATATTCTGGTCCAAATTTGACCCTTTAGATGATAGAATTGGTCTTCAAGGTATGCATCAAAGTTTTAGATCTTGAAGTCCTCTTTCTATTGATCTAAATAATACCTTAATCTGAGTTGTCTAGAGAAAGTTATGACCATTTTTAAAATTCGTCTCACCTATCGTCTTAGTTTGACTTTCTGTTTCATCTTAGTTTGATTAGAACATCTTCTGGTCTAAATTTGACTCTATATATGATAGAATTGGTCTTCAAGGCCTTCATAAAAGTTGTATATCTTGAAGTTATCTTTCTATTGATTGAAATATAACTTTAATCCGAGTTCTTTAAAGAATGTTATGACCATTTTTCCAATTCATCTCACCTATCGTCTTAGTTTGACTTTCTGTTTCGTCTTAGTTTGACCAAAACATCTTCTGGTATAAATTTGACCCTTTAGATGACAGAATTGGTCTTCAAGGTCTTCATGAAAGTTATAGATATTACAACCCTCTTTCTATTTTTTCAAAGAAAACCTTAATCCGAGTTCTCTAGGGAAAGTTATGACCATTTTTCAAATTCAGCTTACCTATAATCTTAGTTTGACTTTCTGTTTCATCTTCGTTTTACCAAAACATCTTCTGGTCTACATTTAACCCTTTAGATGATAGAATTGGTCTTCAAGGTCTTCATAAAAGTTGTATATCTTGAAGTCCTACTTCTATTTATTGAAAGAACACTTTAATCTGAATTCTCTAGAGAATGTGATGACCATTTTTCCAATTCATCTCACCTATCGTCTTAGTTTGACTTTCTGTTTCATCTTGGTTTGATCAGAGCATCTTCTGGTCTAAATTTGACCCTTTCGATGACAGAATTGGTCTTCAAGGTCTTCATTAAAGTTGTATATATTGAAGTACTCTTTCTATTTATCCAAATAACACCTTAATCCTAGTTCTCTAAAGAAATTTATGACCATTTTTCCAATTCATCTAACCTATCATCTTAGTTTGACATTCTGTTTCGTCTTAGTTTGACCAAAACATCTTCTAGTATCAATTTGACCCTTTAGATGACGGAATTGGTCTTCAAGGTCTTCATGAAAGTTGTAGATATTGAAGTCCTCTTTCTATTTATTTAAATAAAACCATAATCTGAGTTCTATAAAGAAAGTTATGACCATTTTTCCAATTCATCTCACCTATCATCTTAGTTTGACTTTCTATTTCGTCTTAGATTGACTATAACATCTTCTAGTATAAATTTGACCCTTTAGATGATAGAATTGGTCTTCAAGGTCTTCACGAAAGTTGTAGATCTTGAAGTTATCTTTATATTTATTTAATTAAAACCTTAATTCAAGTTCTATAGAAAAAGTTATGACCATTTTTCCAATTCATCTCACCTATCATCTTAGTTTGACTTTCTGTTTCGTCTTACTTATTTTGACCAGAACATCTTCTGGTCCAAATTTGACCCTTTAGATGACATAATTGGTCTTCAAGGTCTTCATAAAAGTTATAGATCTTGAAGTCCTAATTATATTGATTTAAAGAAAACCTTAATCTGAGTTCTATATAGAAATTTATGACCATTTTTCCAATTTATCTCACCTATCATCTTAGTTTGACCGGAATATCTTCTAGTCCAAATTTGACCCTTTAGATGACAGAATTGATCTTCAAGGTCTTCATAAAAATTGTAGATCTTGAAGTTCTCTTTCTTTTAATCCAAAGAACACCTAAATCTAAGATCTTTAGAGAAAATTTTGCTAAATTATCCCAAAACAGGTTTAGTATGGATGGGGCAAGTACCGCTTCTGCGTTTGATTCCGAATGATGGGCTTCGGAAGCGGGGTCCAGCATACAACATGGTCATAATTTGGAAAAAAGTTCCTTTTGGATACACACACATCACTACTTTCACATATTATGCATTATAAATATATATGATAGCCCAAACATATATATTACCAAATAATTCAACATATTTTACATATTGATTAAATGGAAAGAAATGGTAGTTTATGTTTCTCCAATTTCAATTTAAAGTTTGAAACATCACAAAACATACAAAAACAATTTCCATTTCCAAATTCCAACAATCTCATTTCTAACGTTTTCCAACAATTTCAATTTAACCAATTATAAAACATACATAAATAATTTCCATTTCCAACATTTTCTATTCCCAATAATTTCCCACAATTTTGAACAATTTTACCCTACTTACTATAGGGAGATGCATCAAAGACCACAATGTACATACTAAATAGACTTCCTACAAAAGCTACAAATAAAACCCCTTATAAGTCATAGACATATAAGAAACATGTCTTAAAGCATTTACACATCTGGGGATGTCTAGTTCAGGCAATGCCCTATAAACCAATTGAAAAGAAATTGAACATAAGAAATATTAGTAGTTATTTTCTAGGATACTCTAAAAGATCACTGGGACTTAAAATCTACGATCAAAAAATAAGAACATTCTTTAAGACAAGAAATGCTAAGTTCTTTAAAGATGTTGAGTTTGGCGAAGAGATAAGGATAATGACTTTGACTTTGAATAGAAGTCAACCAATGTTCCTCTACCCGTAGTTATTGTTGATCATGAACAAGTTTTCATTCCTAATGTGATTCAACAACATCCAATATAAATACATCACAATGTGAGCTTCCTACCCATTAAAATCATCCAATTGTTTCTCAATCCATTTTTCATGAGGAGCTTAAGGATCAAACTCAATAGACTAAAATTCGAATAAAACTAGTGCCTTTAAAAAGATCCACAGAGGAATGGAGAAATGTAAGTCTAGATGATTATAACACATTTCTCTAAGACCATGAGGAAAATATTAACTTAGTAGGAGATGATCCACACACCTTCTATGAACTAATTAAAAGTTCTAACTCTAATACGTGATTTAATGCCATGGGTAAGGAAATGCAATCCATAAGAGGTTTGGTATCTTATTCCATTGCCTAAAGGTGTGAAACTTATTGGTTTTAAATAGGTTTTCAGACTAAAAGAGACTCACAAGGCAATGTGGATAGATATAAGGCTCATCTTGTTGTCAAGGCAATGTGGATAGATATAAGGCTCATCTTGTTGTCGATTGATTTACTCAGAGGGAAGGAATTGATTATAAAGAGGCTTTCTCTCCAATTTTATTTAAAGACTCTTTTAGGATTATTATGTTAGTTGTGGTGCATTTTAATCTTGAGTTATATCAAATATAGGTTAAAAAAACTATTTCTTAATGGTTACATTAAGGAAATAATTTATATGAAATAACTAGAGGGGTTAGCTTTTGAGGAAACTAACCAATTGATTTGTAAACTATAGAAATATGTATAAGGGCTCAAGTAAGCTTCCTGTCAATGGTATCAAAAGTCTTATCAAGTTGTTCTTTCATTTTGCTTTGAAATGAATTTTGTTGAAGATTATATGTATCATAGATTCAATGGGAGTATATTCATTTTCTTGGTCTTATATATGGATGATATTTTACTTGCTAGCAATGATGAGGAATAGTTTAAGAAACCCAAAATTTTCTTTCAGAGTAATTCAAAATGAAAAATCTTGGTGAAGTGTCTTTCGTATTAGGGATCCATATTCACTGTGATCATTCATGTGGAATTTTAGGATTATCTTTAAAGGGTTACATTTAAAAGGTATTACTTTGATTTGGCCTGCAAAGTTGTAGACATCATGATACTCCCGTGCCTAAAGAAGACAAATTTGGTATAAAGCAGTGTCTAAAGAATGAAATAAAATCCAAGTTTATGTAGAATATCCCTTATTCATCGATGGTAGGGACCTTGATGTAAACACAGGTTTGCACTCGTCCTGACCTTGCATATGTTCTTAGAATATTTGGCAGATACCAAAGCAACCTAAAAGGAGAACATTAAGTAACAACAAAAAAGTCTTCAAACATTTACAAAACACTGAGGATTATATGCTCATATATAGGATGTCCGGAAAACTTTAGATCATTAAGTTTTCTAAGTCTGACTTTGCTAAATGCAAATACAATCATAAACCAACATTTGGTTTTATATTTTTGTTAACTGAAGGTACAATTTCTTAGAAGAGTGTCAAGTAGACACTTATTGGATAATCCACTATAGAGGGTGAATTTGTTATATATTATGAGGCTTCTAATCATGCTATATGGCCATGCAATTTAATTAAAAGACAGTGAGTAGTCAATGATACTGAAAGGCCGCTCAAGTTATATTATGACAATAAAGCAACAGTCTTGTATTGATATAGCAACAAAAGGTCTTCTAGATTTAAACATAGAGACATTAAGTTCCTTGTTGTGAAAGAAAGGGTTCATAGTGGTTTTTTCAATATTGAGCTTATCAAAATAAACTCCATGATTGTGGATCCACTCACTAAGGAATAGTTGGGTGTAGTAGAATATTAGCTAGATAAGGTTGTGTGCATGTAATGTAACATCCCATCACCGATGGGAATAGTAAATTGGTAAATTGGAACGGGTTAGGAGTGTTTCAATTTATCTTGGCATGTTCATGTATCATATGGCCTCTATATATATATGAATGGCAATTTTTGCACATGCACATGATGGTACATGCATTCATGACATTTCCTAGCATAGGTGTCTATACATGTTGTTTATTGTGAAAAATGTGTTATGTGTGTTTAAAAAATTGAATTGGAGTGATTTATGTGTGTTTTCCATTTTTAGGGACTTTTGGAAATTTTTCTGGGAATTTTTCGGGATACTTTTCCGGACCAGAAAAAAATTACCAAGTGGCGGACTGGTTGGATTTCTGGTACTGGAAAAGACTGTCCAATGGTACTAGAAATTTAGATACATGATTTTAGGGCTTTTGAATGTTGAGCCATTGGAATTTGAAGAGAAATTGGAGTAGTAATTGTATTGTTATTGGAAAGAAACAAAAGAGCGCTTGTAAATGAGACAAGTGGCAAGTGACACTTGTCACTTGCCTACTATGTCTTAGACTTAGGTTTAATAAAATTATCCTTACTTGTTCAAGCCACTCACGACACTCTTCCTTGAAAAAGTTACAAATCTCTTTTAAAGGTAAATTTTCTCCTCCATCCGTAGGTGCTTCCTTCTTCCTCCTCCTTCCTTCGTTTGTTTTCCTCCTTCTTTGAAATTTCTACTCTTCTCTTCTACCTTAAGTGCTTCCTCTTCATATATCCAAGCCTAAGCCTCCTACACCCCTTAAAAATGGTGATTTTCGTATATGTGTGAAGTGAAGTGAAGGAATTGGTGTTAGTTGAAGAATTAAAGCTTGAAGCTTGTTTAGGTAAGAATTAAGTTGTATGTTCTTATTTTGGTAGTTAGAAGCATTTATTGTGATTTAATGTACACTAATTTCATGAAGCTTATGGTTTGATTGTAGAGATATGTTGCTTCTTTGATTGAGTGATATTTGGTAAATGATGAATTAGAAGTTAAGGGATGAGATGTTATGTTGTATTAAGTTGTTTTGAAGTGTTTTTAAGGATGTTAGATGAGTTATATTTTGAAAGATGGGAAGAATATAGTTGAAGATTGTTAAAAATCATATTTCGGGAGGTTTCTTGGGCTCGCACGTCGTGACGTGCTCATGCGCACATCGCGACGAGTGCAAGTATGCACGTCGCGGCGAGCGCAAGCGTAAACGTCGCGGCGCATGCAAGTGCTTTAGCCGCGGCGAGCTTCTTTCTGTCAAGGCGAGGACCCATTTTCCTACACGGACATGTTTTGGTATTTTAGCCATAACTTTTGGCATAGATGTCCAAATGAGGTGATTTTTAATTTGTTGTAAACTAGAGACAAAGTTCTACAAGTTTCATGAAGAAATGAAGTTTTGAATCAGTCTTTAAAGTTCTCAAATTCTGGATGGAATTTGAGTATAGAATGTAGTTTCAGCATAATGATAGTCCCTATATGTTTGGAGTATAACTTTCGGATTTCTGAAACAAATTAAATGATTTTGGTGTCTATGAGTTTCTAATACTTAGAGGAAAAATTTGTGACGGGAATTTTTAGAATAATGCCGAGAATGTCACGAACATGCATAGTACACATTTTAAATTGCTACATGTGCATTATTAAATATTTCTGATTGGACAATGTGTATTATATGTGTGTTTGACTTGTTATAGAGGCGCATTTGGAACGTCAGCCCACAAACGTTGCCGAGACTTCCAGGCATTAGCTCGGAAGCTATTTAGTGAGTGACCTAGATGGTTCCTCAATTATTATTTGTTTTTACTTCTGTGGAGAATAATGGTGGGAATTGTGTTCTGCTTATGGATTCCGGACAGAAGGTCCGACGATTTGGGAAGCTATAACATAGAAGTGCCAATTGTATGTGAATTGTGACCTACTTGCTTGAGATGTGATACTTTGTGAAATATGTGTTAATTGTGCCTTATATACTGATTCATTGTGACATATGCACTACATGCATGAACGCATGATCAGTTAATGACAGTTGTGACTGGAGCAGCCACCGAGAGCTAGAAGCTCATTGTATTTGGGCCTTGAGCCCACAGTGATTCAGAGCCTCAGGCTCAACGATTAATGCGCCCAGATTGGGACAGTTTTAGGCGCTCGGTCACAACAACGTAATAATTGGAAAAGTGTCACATACGCATTTCATGTGCATTTGATTTGGTTTCTTTGATTGATAATAATAATCATGTGGTACTTCTGAATGTGACATGATGAAACAACTGTGTTATGCTTGACTATGCATGAATTGGGTGAACCATCGATGATGGTTCCTCACTGATAGTGTTACCATTGCGAGAGATAGATGTGATTTTGGGGATGGATTGGCTTACTGCCCATAGGGCCATTATGGACTGCTACACCAAGGAGGTCATCTTAGAGTCTCCTGGTCAGCCTAGAGCAGTGTTCAGAGGAGTTAGTCAGGCAGTGCCAGCCCGGATGATTTCATTCCTGAGTGCTCTGAAATTGATGCAGGGAGGATGTGAGGCCTATCTAGCCCATGTTATGGACACGAGAGTAGAGCAGAGGCTTTAGGATATTCCCGTGGTTAGAGAATTTCCAGATGTGTTTCTTGATGAGTTACCAGGTTTACCGCCGGATCGGGAAACAGAGTTCATTATTGACCTAGTTCCAGGTACTGCTTCTATATCTATACCTCCTTATAGGATGACACTTGTGGAACTGAGGGAGCTGAAGGCTCAATTGCAGGAGTTACTGGAGAAGGGATTTATCAGGCCCAGTGCTTCACCTTGGGGAGCTCCAGTATTATTTGTGAAGAAGAAGGATGAGACTCTGAGATTGTGCATCGATTACAGGCAGCTGAATCGGGTGACGGTGAAGAATAAGTATCCACTGCTTAGGATCGATGACTTATTTGATCAGTTGTAGGGAGCTCAGGTGTTCACTAAGCTGGATTTGCGATCGGGGTATTATTAGCTGAAGATAGCAGAGGTTGATGTGCCTAAGAGTGCATTCAGGAGCAGGTATGAGCATTTCGAGTTTCTAGTGATGCCGTTTGGGATGACTAATGCTCCGGCAGCTTTTATGGCCTTAATGAATAAGATCTTTCAGCCCTACCTGGATCAGTTTGTAATTGTATTCATTGATGACATTTTGGTGTAATCGAGGAGTAGATAGGAGCAAGCTGAGCATTTGAGGATTGTTCTGCAGCTCATGAGGGAGAAGCAGCTATATTGTAGTACCCTTTTATCATAGGGTATACACCGAGACGCCCGTAGGTCATTTTGATACATACCCTACGATAAGGGTGAACTACGAACAATCACTACTGTACCTCTCATGGCATCAATAATCATAAAGCATAAATCTAAAAATCACTAATTTTTTTGAAACCATAATTTTTTTTCTCATTTCATATCATCAAAAGCAGTAATTGACATATCTGTCAGTTTTTCACTGTCTGTACATTATTCCAAAAGAAATCTAACACA
>JAOTIZ010037790.1:0-15866 GCA_027123425.1 Erythroxylum panamense | reverse complement strand
CTCAAGCATAGTTTGGCATTATTCATCTTTCTACTACAAATATAAGTATGTTAGGTAACTTTGGTTAGTGGAACAATTTTTACTTATCATGCTTGTGTTTTTTTCTTATTCAGATATCTAATTGATTCAATATACATATTTTGCCAGGTTTGGATCTATTCTATTTGTGGTTTAACAATGGGCCATTTATGATTCTGCAGGAATTGGAGAAAAGTCTTAAGGCCACTTTTGAGGAGTTCATTATGGCTGTCACAAAGCTGGTTGTGGATCCAATGCTCTCATTTGTTATTTAGGTTCACTGTTCGCTTATTTTTCTTGTCAAAACTCACCATAATTGGACCAGTTAAAGTTCATCATCTAGCTAGATGAGGTGGCAAATGCAAGGTCTATATAGACTTGAAGGCAGTTAATCATTGACATAATATCAGAATAATAACATTCAGAGACACATTTTACCTACATACAAAGACACACTTGCAAACATGGTATGAGAGATTTTAGGTACTCATTTAGGTGATCAAATATACAGGAGAATAGTGATCAGTTAGCTAACTAAATGAACAAACAATGTCTACATTTATCTTTCAGAACTGTTCTATTGTCCATAAGCATGATGTTTTTAATATGTTTCTCTCGGTGACAGCTGTGAAAGTTGCATTATCCTCTGGCAGTCAAGACCAGAAAGTAGACTCAATCATGTCCAAACCACTTAAGGATCAAGCTTTTGCCAGTCCAAATAAGGTTGCTGAACTTGTTCAGAAGGTATGCTGCGATCTATGCTAGATTTTTAAGAAGGTAACTTGTCTTCAGATAACTAAAATTGTGCCTTGAGATACAAGGTAAGTCGACAGGTTTGGCTAAAGAAAAATAGTACTGTTTTCCAACATATAGATCAAAATTTGCAGCCGGTGGAGTGTTAAGTTATAGCATGTGATTCAAGCATGACTGTTACTGGCTTTCTATTGTTTGTGTTTCCGAAGCCTATATTTTAGCCATATCCAGCTTGACACGTTTTTATCTTATTCAATGTAGGATGGTCATTTGAGAATTTGGGAGTGGCCAAGTCTTAGAATAATTATTGATGAACCAAGAGCACACAAGTCCTTTTGGGATATGGACTTCAGGTTTTTTTCCTTCTTTCTAACAGTAAATGGTTCGAGCGAAAGTCAATGCATGCACATAATGCTGTTGACACCTCTTGGAATTGTCTTTGAATTATTTATAGTCTCCTTATGAAATGCTATCGAATGCAATAAGCTCCTGGGATAAATTATGTTCAATTGCCAATAAAATTTGCTTCTCTTGGGAATTATTGATGGCTGATAGTTTAATGGAAGAATGTGGTAGAGTAATATGATCTTTAGAGTATTCCTTCATATGGAACTAAAGTTTGGATTTTATTGAACTGTTTAGATCTACTTCTTCCTTTATATTCCTTTAAAAAAAATTTCAATTGGAATTAGCTTGAGAGTTTGGCTTTTGCTATGGAATTTCTCAGTAGAATATCAGTTGTTATTGTTGTAATTCCTTTGCTGGTTAGGAGCTCATTTGCTGCAGAGGCCCAATCCTGACTTGCACTTCTAATGTTTTGTGATTCGGTTAGGTCTTTTGTTTATAGATGAGTGTAAAGTCTATGCTTTTCATTTCTACTTTTTGCAACAATAAGAAAGAAACTAACTTGTCGTACCATTAAGTTACAATGGTTCACGTGGTAGTTTTATGTCCAAAACATGGGAGTAGAGTCAAGTACTTACTGAAGGAGAGAAAAAAATACCGAACTTCACCAGCATCTATTAATTACCTGGGATATTTAAATTGTTGTAATTGATTCATAAAGAAGAGGATTGCATAGAGCTGGTTCTTTTCTTTTCTTTTCTAAATCTTTTTTTGTGTTTTTGATCGTCTCTTCTTACTCTTTTACTTTCGTGGTCATTCTTGCTCCAGTTTTTGGCCACTGTTGTTCAGGTAATTCAGTTATATCTGTTTGGTTCAGTAACTTTTAACAACATTCATTTCAAAGGATTGGATATGTGTATGTCCCTGTACTTGATATTTATTTTAGTGCAACTTTTATTCCTACTTCAGGAACGATACTTTGTTGGACGTGGTCTTTATGAGAGAATGAGTGATTATTGCGGGTTTGTTTCTCTGATATTCAATGTTTTGACTCTTCTTCAATAATCAAGTTTCATAGCTCCCAATCTTTAATTTGAATGCATGTGTATCTTGCTTCGTTGCATTTTTTTTTCTTGTGGAATCTATTGCTTTTGCTTTCTGATTTATCAGGTACCTTTTTTTCTGAGTGTGAGAGGGACATTGTATGGTCTGTTCCTTTTGGTAAGTTTGGATTGGAATGCATATGAATTCAATATATTTGATGAATTGAAGTTAAAAGAGCTGCATGTGTTTGTTGTATTGTGTGTTGACTCATGTATTTGTGAAAAACTTATGATGTATTTAATTCTTAATCTTTACGGATATCGCAGTTTGCATTTAATAGTTGCAAGCATTGATATGGGTGAATATGTATTATGTGGAGATGTGTATACTTTTGATTGCCTCAGTTAGACTGATATAAATAGTTCTTCCTCTTTTACATCCCACATTATGCCCCAACCTTGTTGTTTATTAAAATTTTCCTCTAACTGCTGCAGGTATGTGCTGTTTTGGTTACTGATCTTTGCGGGCAAATTCACTTTTGCTTACTTTCTCCAGGCAAGTATGGAACCTTAAACTTCACATTGATTGAAGAGGACATGAGATCATCTTTGAATTTTTGCTGGAAAAAATGTTTTACATAAATCTTAACTTGCGTGCAGTTGATTTTAAGAACGATTACAAGACTATGGACTTGAAGTTTATGGAAAGTGTTTGGTGGGTTTTTTCTCAGCTCTTTGATAAGGGCCTTGTTTACAAGGGTTTTAAGGTTGGTGTCATTCTTCAAAATTCAATCTTGAAGTTGTGTGTTTATGTTTAACATTTGACCTCTTATAAAAGAACGATGTTTTTTCTTACTTTAACATCCATTAACTTGCTGATGTGCCGTTACCCTTGAACACACAGGAGAAGGCAGCATTGGGTTTAACGTGTTGGTAATTGTGTTTCTTGCACGTCATGCTATACAGTACTGGTTGTAAGACTGTGCTTTCAAATTTTGAAGCTGGTCAGAATTATAAGGTTTGTTTTTCATTTTTGGTTTCAGGATGATCTTTTTCTAAGTTTTCTGTATGTGTGTGTGTGTGTGTTTTTTTTTTGGCTGCTAGACGGTGTTGATATTTTGATACTACGTAATTTTTGACAACACTGGTATCCGTGAAGCAATGGAGCAGCAAAGCATTAGCATATCAAAGGCAGGAATTGTTACTTCTCTACAGGCTCGCTGCTCTGTCATTGCTGCAGCAAATCCAGTTGGAGGAAGGTATATGAGTACTTAATGTTGATATATTGAGAAAAACGAGTAGCAGGAAGCAGGAACGTTGTTAGTAAATGCTTTCAATTCCTTGAAATACTTTTTGCAGGTACGATTCCTCCAAGACATTTTCACAGAATGTTGAGTTAGCAGATCCCATCATTTCATGTTTTGATGTCCTCTGTTTTGTTAAGGTAAACCTTTATCTATCTTGATTCTTCTTTGATTGCCTGCATTTGGTCCAAGTTAACAGTGAGACAAACAATTTCTAATTGCAGGATGTGGTTGACCCAGTATTAGATGAGATGCTTGCAAAGTTTGTAGTTGACAGTCATTTCAAGTCACAATCCAAAGGTGCTAATATAGATGCTAGATCCTTGAATGAGTCTGAGGATGATATTCAAGCCTCTGCCAGGCCAGTTGATCAAGATCCAGAGGTATCATAATTAAGAGCCTAAGAGCCTTCATTTATTTTCTATAGATGGACCTGATCTTTTTATTTCTTTAATCATGAGTACTTAATTTGTCCCAAATTATTTCCCCAGATTTGCTGAAGAAATACATAACATATGCCAAGTTAAACGTTTTCCTGAGGTTGCATGATTCTGACATGGAAAAGCTCACACAAGTATATGCTGAACTTCGAAGAGAATCATCGGTGAGATGTTTGTTCTACTCTTTGGTACTAACTTTAACGGGAGTGCAGTATATTGATAACCCTGCTATATTCCTTTCTACCATACTTATGTGCATGGACAAGGAAGTTCCAATAGCAGCGAGGCACATAGAATGGATGATTAGAATGTCTGAAGCGCATGCCAGAATGCACCTCAGGCAGCATGTCACGGAAGAAGATGTTGACATGGCAATAGGTGTTTTACTAAATTCATTCATCTCAACACAAAAGTATGGCGTGCAAAGAGCTCTTCAAAAGGTAAAGAGAATGGATGCTTTTCTCATAAGCCTTCTTTCTGTTTGGTTATATTCCCTTGGCATACTTCTAATATACCCTATAATACTGTTTGAGAATGGGTGTGAACAAAAGGGAAAAAGACAAAAAAGGATTCTATGGGAATGCACACCTCCAAATGCCATATTGTTTTAGCTTTTGTTTACCAAGCTAGCTTCTGACACCAAATATCTTCAATGTACACGTGCCAATCGGCCGAAGTTTTTTTCTTAAACAACCCTAGTGTCTGACTTGTTCTGGGTTCGAATTTTGAAAATAAAAATATTTATCCCATTTTGGCTACAGAATCTATGTCTCGACTGATACCAGACAAGGTGGTCTTAAACTATGTTTTAGACCTATTTCATCTTCATTCACAAGTTACTCGATCCTACCAGTTTAGACAAATAGGCTTTGCATTTGTGTTCATCCAAACAACTGAAAGTGGACGATTTCTTATTGCTATAAGTATAATTTTATGACCAATTTGAAGTATTTACTAAGCATGACTTGGTGTCAATACAGAGTTTCAGAAAATACATCACTTACAAGATGGATTACAATAGAATGCTTCTCAGTCTTCTACAAGAGCTTGTGAACAAAGCGCTTCGCTTTGAAGAATTAATTTCGGGTTCTACTTCTGGGCTTACCTATATTGATGTGAAAGTGGACGATCTGCTGAGCATGGTACAGGAAACCTAATCTTTTAGTCTCCCTAAGATTTTTCTGTTGGATGGTCAGATTGCAAGATGAGAGATTATACTGACTTGTGGAATGTTTTGGTTATTTCTTCAACTAATGCAGGCAGATGAACGTGGGATTAGTGATCTAAGACCATTCTTCTCAAGCAAAGATTTTTCTTCAGCAAATTTTGAGTTAGATCAAGAACGGAGAGTGATCAGACATCGACTTCCAAGACGATGATCCTCCTATCCTATCCTAAATGCTAAGGTTGGGCATATGAAGAATAGCCCTGCAATATTTAGAACGATGAATAGCCCAGCAATATTTAGAACGATCTTTCTTTTAGAACTAAAGTGGTTTGACTTAGGTACTTTGTTATTTGTAAGTATTATTTGCTTAACGAGATGAGTTCCTGCAAGTGGGTGAAAGAGAATAGCAATACCTTTCTTCCAATTCTTGGTATCGATCAATTCTCTTGTTGAAGCAAAAGCTGAAGCTGCAAGCTGAAAATTATGAAAATTTTGGAACCAGACATTGAGCTGTATAACAAACATAACTGATTTGACAAAAGCATCTGATTTAGTTTTACACACTTTTCTTAACTTCCAATTTTGTATAGATCTAACTAATTTACGTGCAATTTTACAACATACATCAGGTATGCATTGGCAAACCTCAATCACCAAAAAGGATGTCAAAAGAAAATAAGGTAAAATTTGGAAACATCAAAGGTGCTCCGTCTCCTGAATCTGCTATAAGAGTATCATTTCCTTGATTTGATTGTAGTCTTGATTTTGGATTTGGAAGAAGGCTTGATGGATGTGGCGTGATGTTGATGCTCCGAAGTGATCTTGTTATGAGTCTTTTGGGTGACTTGAGCTTTTTGGGTGGCCTTAGACAGATGTTTCTTCTTCTTCATCCCGAAAGACGAAAGCTTTCTTTTCTTCCCCTTCTCTTTAATGGTTTCGAGCTTGGGTTTCCATCGTTGAGACCCTACAAGCTGAGTATAATCCCTCCGCAACTGAGGAGTACTGCATACTCTACTTCTTGTGCTGTTGTTATCTTTTTCTTCTTCTGACTCACTGAGCTTGCCTTGTTCCATCAACTGCCATATAATAAACTCATCCGACACTCGTATCCTTAAACACCCAGATGGAGATTTTTGTATGTCGAAGGGCTGACATGTGGCTGCCTTCTTCACAAGTGCGGTTCTTGAATTTCTCAATGCTTGGGAGGAGGATTGACTGGTAAAGGAGGCTATGGTGACAAAAGACAGCACAGACTGGAAACAATGTTTAGGCAGAAGAAAGTAGTTGCGACCGAGCTGAAGGCGGTCGTTTTGGGAAAGAGATGGGATCTTCTGGCCTATGTACAAGGAATCAGAAGAACACACCAAGTGCTTTGGGAACTGCATCATTAGCTCAGAGACGCGAACTGGTCTGTGGTAGACGGTGACTTTGCCATCGGAGTTGATGAGCTTGATGGTTGGTGCAGGCCGGTCTTGGTGTTGGTCTTGCACGCAGGGGAAGCGGTGGCCCATTAGCTGAAAACACCAAGGGAATATATGGAGATTCACAAGCTTAATCCCCATGACTAGGAAGCTCAACTTAGCTTGTTCATACGGTAAGAACTATGGCATGCTGAGAAGGGACGAGACAGCAAAGATAAGAGAAGGGTCGGAGAGGAGATGGCAATTTCATACATGCGTATGTTTTATAGACTCTGTACTATAAGAATCCCATTTTGGATTAGCATTTAGCAGCAGCTGAAATTGGAACTTGGAAGCCAGAAGAAATACTGAAACAGTAATATCTGTATTGAGAATAGTAGCCAGTCAAAGAGGGAGGGAGAGAGTTGTTTTCGGTTGGCAACTTTTGGTTTTTAGCGAGAGGCGTGTGAGACTCCACTAGTTATGGCGATAACACCATGCAGTAATCGGTCCAGATTTTTTGTCTAATATTATCTTGTCTTATTCTGTTCAATGAATCTCAGCTATTTATTTATGTAAGTCTGTATGAATCCCGCGTAAGTCCTACATAGGTCCTGCAAAATAAATGGCTGAGATTCTATGGGACAAAATAAGATAGAGTAATATTAGACAGAGGATCCCATCTCGCATCAATCAGCCTGCTTTTTCTTTTTTTTCACATGTTTTTGGTAACTTCTGAAAGTTGCCATTTTGGTAGCAAAATGAAAACATGCAAAAAAAACACTTTAATATTTTAAATTATTAAGTAATTTGTAATTTCTAATAATAGTTTTATTAGGAAAAGGAAATGAAAAAAAGGGTCCTACGGAAGCGTGGGGGTGGGGGAGAAGTTTGTTTATTAGTCCAAGTATGGAGTCCGTTTGTTGATTCGGTAGCGCACGTGTTTTTGTCTCAAAGTTGAAACCCGCGAAGACCGTGAAGAAGACGGTGACCGTCTCAAATCGCAATCTCCAATGGTGCCTAATATGAATATGTTTGACCAGTAAATGCAATACTGCGTACGTGTGCGATGGTCGACTTCTTTGACTGTCTGTTCTCTCTCTTTGGACATTGGAATAGGATGGGACTCCCGTCCCAATAGAATATTCATAAATCATCACTTTCCATAATTGGACACTTGGGCTTTACTAAGTGAAGATGTTCTGCATTATCCAAAACAGAGACCAGACCCGGTATTATGGGTCTGTATTCCTAAAGATGGGTCTGACCCTAAATGGGTTAAATCACTTTGTTGTTTGGGTTAAGAAGGGAAGGGAGGGCACTTGGACCTTAGCAGCCATGTTTTCGGCGTGATCATATGCTCCAATTTCATTACAAACTCTATAAAATAAAGAAATTCATATTAGAAGCTTGGTAAAGTCATTCTTTTGTGACCGAAAAGTTATAAATTTGAATCATATATATAGTTGTAAAAATATAAGGGATGGTTGTGTATAATTAATATTCTTTTTCCAATTCTCATAAAGCGAGAAATTTTGTGTACTGGAATTCGTTAACTTGACTTCATGCTAAAAGCGTGAAATTATGATTCTATCATTAAATCAATATGTAATAATCTGTTTTTCAATACAGACCTCATTCCTTGTTTTTCAAAGATAATTTTTGTTTATAAACTCGTATTACTACTTGATAAAGACTTTATTAAAATAAAAAAAAAGAATTATTAAATAGTTTCATTATAAACTAGTTTCAACTTGAAGCTTAAAAGTTAAAAGTATCAAACTACTAGTTTGAATGGAGTTTGACTTTACAAAGGTGGAAGTGAACTTGGCTTATGAAAGCCTGGGCTACACTAATTGAGGTTACTTTAAGTTTTGATTATGTTCAATTTGGACCTTTCTTTTTCAACTTTAGTAAAATGAGCTGAAGTAGAGCTTGGATGCCATTTTCTTGAATCTGAACAAGAGTTTGAACTTTGAACATGTCCAAGTTGGGCTTTATTTTTTTATAAGCCTATTTGATAAATGAAACACGTGTATAAAGAAGCCGCAAGGTTGGAAGCTTCTTGGGTTGTTACCGAACAATTGAGATTCAGGAAGACAATTGACTAAGACATAGCACCAATATCATGTATCCTTTGAATCTTACATGCATCTTTTGAAAAACACGCACAATATGTAAGCCATTGTATTTCATATTTTGACTATGTTATTAACTTCAAATTGGGCATGATGAAAATGCCAACAATGTCTCAAAACGCGGCCAAGAAGAAGTCCAATTGTAACAAATGTAGTTAAATTTAATTATTTTGTATAAGTGGGTAGGCTAAAGGCTTGGTCTAAGTGGAAAGGGGCCACTTGCATACCCACACATTTGAACCACCTATACATAGTTATATGCATACCCACACATTTGAACTTTTACTCACTACCAACAATATTAAGAAATTATTGAAGTGAAAAACCAATGGGCATTGGTTGCTTTGGTCATTTGAGTTTTCTTTTTTGAACATACTTGCAAGAAGAGGAAATCATTGAGTCATTAATTAAAGTGATTTAGAAATTCTTAAGAAAAATGAGTAATAATGTCCAGTTGTAGTGCGGTTTTTGTAACAGATATGAAAAGGAAGTTGGTTGAATTATCTATAAAAGAAATGTTTCTTCCGATCCTTGGATTTGAGTATGGAGCAACCTTAAATTTTTAGGTCAGCTGTCCCACCTTGTGAAGAGCCTTCCTATCAGCGAGGAGATTAATCACTGGATTCACCGGTAGATACCCTGGTCAAAGACAAAAAAAAAGAAATATTTCGATTTATATATATGCTACAGTAACAACATCTAAGAGAAATTCATATAAAGCATTTAAGAAAATTCAATAGTACGCAATCTTATTTATAACTAATAAAAATACTATTTCTAAATAAGTCACATATACGCAAGGGCAGATAGAGCATCTGTCCAGGGCCCACTCTTACGAAGAATAAAATAGAGTTCACAACTTTTGTAAAATAAATAAAATGAGTCAAAATGTAGTTCATTCTTGACCTGATAAAGAGCAAAGTAAGACAAAAGAGGGTTCACTCTTAACTTATCTAAAGAACAAAATGAGGTAAAATAGGATTCATTCTTTAACTCTTTCAAGGACTCCTCTTTTTACTTTGTCCATGGCTCGTAAAACGTTAAGAACGATCCTGTATGTTCATATGTATATATGTGTAGGCTCATCGAATACTTACAAGCAATTAACTTAAATCATTATCAGTTTTTTCCTCGTATCATATTCGATGTGATTATTAAGATTTGGCATATAATTATAGAGAAACTAAGTTTCCAACACAACCAGCTAACTTGGTAGAACATACAATTCTATTAATATCAACAGCTAAAATTTCCAGTTTATCACTAAAACACGACTTTCTATTACACTTGAGATTATAAGAAGAGCAAAAAATAGTTAATACACTTTTAGTAAATAAAGGGAAGGACTTGAAAAGGGAAGAAGGAAGGAAAAAAAAGAATAAAAGAGTGAATTGAATGCTCTTCAAATAAATGACCAACCAACTCTATATACTTAGCACGTTAGCTTGGTCAGAATTCGCCGTGGTTTCTTCTTTTTCGAGCCCATTGCTACGAGACAAGATCTTCTGTCTAGTTCACTCTGTTTTATTCTGTCCCATAAAATCTCAGCCATTTATTTTGTAGGATCCACGTGAGACCCACGCATAATTTACGTGGGACTCATATAAATAAATGGCTGAGATTTATTGGATAAAATAAGACACCATAATATTAAACAGGAGATCTGAAATTCATTACTACATACATGGAATAGAGGAATAGTAGTCTGAATGATCATCGTCTTCTCTATATACTAATATCTTCAATCTTCCAAATCTGTTGCTTAAAAGTTCTCTTTGTGGAAATCAAACTTAGTGGGGGTCTTGTGGGAGAAGTCTGAAGCTAGCTGCCTTAGCTCCTTCGTTAGTGCTGGTGCCCCACAGTAGAAAACTCCTGAAATATAGGCAAAACATGCACGAAAAGTTAGCTACGCGTGTTATGAAGAACAGCTGGTTGCAACTAATGACTTTAGCTAGTGGATAGAGTAGGTGTGAAACCCACCAATTGTAGACTCAGGATGGCGGAGAGCAATTTTCTTGTAGACTTGTCTCCAATTAGGCTTGGCGAAATGGGACTTCACCCTCGTGCCTGAAACCACGTCCACACCGTTCTTTGCGTGGTGAAGAGACTGAAGCATTGCTATGAGAGCTGACCTGGCGTCACCTTCTTCGTAGACACTTGTGCAGTAGTTGTGGAGCTCTATCACCTCCTTATCGTCCATTTCTGCAACTTCGTTCATTATCCCTTTGAACCACTCGAATGACCCTTGTTCTCTTGTCACCCAGTAGAAGTACGCTTTCCTTGTCTTGAAGTTCTTGTTCTTATGGTTACTGCCACTCCTAGGAGTAGTAGAAACACCATAGCTCCCATTCTCTAAGGATTGTATGGACCGATCATCTGATTCTTCCTTGTTCATCATGTTGTTGATGATGTCCTTGACTATGCTGATCATGGGTGTGGCTCCAATCCCCAATCCTACCAGTAGGACCACATCATATTTCTTGTAATCTTGTGCTGGTGCCCCATATGGACCGTCGATCATTATCTTGGGAAAGCTGCATGCATGCCAATCATTACTCGTCTCGTTTATCAGAAACAATACACATAAAAGAATTCAGTGCTTAACACCCTACATCACGATCACATTACCTTGGATTATTTCCCCCTTGCATGTGATCAGCTCTGAGTAGTCCACTTTTCCCAGCAGGTGGAGGTTGACATACCTGTGATTGAACCATTAAAATTGAGAAACTTATGTATGATCTGTAACTTGATCAGGACAAGTGCATGTTATGTCTTGTCAAACCTCGGAGAAAACAGTTTTAAGCTGTCGCGTCCAATCACCTAATGTTCGAATGTGGACACTGAGGTAATCGTCTCCTGGTGCTGAGGTAATAGAAAACGGATGCCTGTTCATGTAATAGGCGTACCAATTCGTCACAGTAATGTTAGACCTCAGAAGGTTCATAATAACAGTTAAAATACGTATGTTCAATGAAGTGCGTACCACTCGAAGGGCGAAACTGCAGCACAATTGACAAACATGTATTGCCCGCTCTTGTACTTGAAACCCTGAGGCTTTGACATGTGCAATGCAAGAACATTTCCTGGGTACACCGCAATCTGAAGTATTTATGGACAGACAATACTCATTAGATGTATGAAGATCAATAAACTCAGTAGAAAAAAATCGTATTTGTATTCTTCAGGTTTTATCAATTACCTTGAGAATCTTAACAGGCTTGATGCTTGATCTAAAGGCCCTGATCGACCTCTCGCATGCATAAAGGGCAATGGGCACTGCCAGATACATCCATGTCTGCAGAGAATTTTGCATCAGCAAAATGCAACAGAAGCAAAAAGGAGTAAGTATGGAAGTGAAAGACAAGCCTCACCGTTTTGTTATACCATTGCTTGGTGAGGTAGAGCTTGATGCCATGGACAATGAGGAGAGCGTAGACGATGACAAAGAGATGGTGTGAGTACCAGAAGGCATTAAAGCCGGTGAGTTTCTTGAGTGGTTTCGGGAGGTTGAGCTTATTACGCCTGAACCAAGGTGTGGCTAATGTGAATGCTATTGCCATTAGCACCACCATTATGATTCCAGTGACCCCCTCTACTCCCTTCACGAACCACCAGTAGTTTGAAGGTTGTTCTTCCCCAAAGTAAGGCTTCATAGGCTCGTATTCCTCTTCTGTTGCGTGAAGCAGTCGAGGGAAGTCGCATGTTAAATGAGCTCCTGCATGTAGTCCTACACCAATGGCAATTCCAACTGCAATCACCTGAACTTGCCATATGATACTCATATTAGTTTCTATCGTCCAAAATAAACTTATAAACAAAACATAAGATCAATCCGTACCTTGTGGAAATTTAGATTGTCATCGAAAGGCACAGCTACGCCCAACCTGGTCTTGTTTCTGAGCCAGGTAATTGTATTCCTACAGACTGGGAATAAAATCAAGGCCATATTGAACTTAAGAGTCTCTGCTCCTCCTTTAGCAACACAAACACAATAGCCCATTACTTCGTAAGCAGCTTTATTACGGTACTGCAAGAACTTGTAAGTAAACAAGCCTGCTACAATTCCCATCCACAGCATCATAACCCACACTCTCTGCCAATTATCCATCAGAAAGTATTTCACACTCTGGTACCATCTCCTCAATGGATTGTTCTCCTGTGTTGGCTTTAGCTTCTGGCTCAACAGTTGACTCAGAACTCTACTATCTCCAATCCTCACCGATTGGTTTGGTGCTTGTAACAGAAGAGTTTCCAGGTTGTATATCTGTTCATCAAAAGCAGTCAGGAACAGAGCCAATCTTTTTCTTGCTTTTTTATTACTATAAATGTGTATAAGACAATTACCATTATGTATCCAGCATTATCTGGGTCTAATTCTTCCATAATAAGTGCTGCATACTCCTTGGCCTGTTTCTGAATGTTGGAAAGCTTGTTCGCTGAAGCGCTTAAACTGATAATCTGAGAAGTAAATGACTCCGTCAGTGTTAGTTCCGAAGGAGTTTAATTAATTGACTTGTAAAATAAATGGTTTGAAGGAGCAAGCCAATCAGACTAAACTATTCACTTGTTCTCAACTATACCAACCTCGCTGACTTCTTCTTCAGTGATTCTTCCGTCGGCGTCTCTGTCGACCCTGCATGGATATTATCGACTACTTAAATTATTGATTATTTTCCAGCAAGCAACGTTTCGATACTTACAAATATATGTCATTTAATATGTCAAAGAAGACCGCGATTAAAAATAATCAAAGTTATGGATTTACATGCTGAAGAAGGTTTGAAGCCTGGAGTCGAAGCTCTCGTCGGATATTTGATCCCAGAACTGTTTAAGCTGAGCCTTGTTGATGGAATCACCGGTTATGTTATTTCTACGAGCTAGTGCACGAAATAGTTCTCCCGCAAATTCCTTTGATTCCTTATTCATCCCTGTAATTCATATCATATATAAACATTAAAAATCGAGAAATAAGGTAGGAATAACTCTCAATGTATCAGGATTCAGTGAGTGCGTGCCTATGCATTCGCCGAACAAGGATGAGGGTAGGAGGTCTGTAGAAGAAGCAGTAAGGTTTTGGAAGCGTTTCTCGACTGCCGCCCATCCATTTCCGGAAGTAGTGGAGGCGATGAATTTGAGACCCTTCAAGGCTTGGGCGGCGGCTGACTTAGTCCTATCGAAACGTCTGGCACCAGAAGAGTGCCTTTTCGACAGGTTGTTCGTAAAACGTTGAGACACCTGTCTGAGATGGGACGAAGTGGTCCGAAAGAACGAAGAAGCGGAAGGCTTTCGCTCCAAAGTCTTCTTAGCCAGCAAAGCCAGCTCAGGATCCTCATGCCCAGTTGTCTGAACGCTGTGAACCGCCACGGAATCATCACGAATGTCCAGAGTAATCTCTACATAGGACGAGGCATCGTCGTCGTCGTTGTTGTTGGTGGTGTTGATGCTGCTGACAACGTTGTCACTGAACCTGGCGCTCTTCTTGGAAGATCGTTTCTTGTAGGAAGTGCCTCCTCCTCCTCCTCCTCCACCTCCGATAACTAATGGTCCGCTAAACGCTGTCCGGTCACTTGCTACGCTTTCCGTGTCCGAATTACTATCAAAATGATGATGCACTCCCCTCCCCTCCTCCATGTTTCTGATGTTGAAGCTAATCCAGTGATGTTAAACAACTGGAAATGGTATATATAGAAGTTTAGTTTTAGAGGAATCAGAATCAGAACCAGAACCAGTGGAGAAGAGAAGACCAAGTATGGAAATTGTACAGACCAATTTTGATGCAGATATATATACATGTGGTGGATGGTAGGTTTCCTTTGAACTTTCAATAAAATTCAACGGAATACTATAATATTATATTGTATATCAGACATTACCCAAGTCACCTGTCAAATTCAACGGAATACTATAATATTATATTGTATATCAGACATTACCCAAGTCACCTGTCACCTGTCATCGTCTCAAAGTCTATAATTTACTTTTGTTTCGTAATAGAATTCTCTCCCGTTGGAATCTACATCGAAGCTATGGTATGAAATGAAGGCTTAACGGAGTAGTTAGCGGTCAAAAATGACCTTCAAAATTTGTATTTGTATTTTCTTTTTACGATTTTCTACTTAAGTACACGTCCGTCTTTCTCTTCTGTTCTGTTCATGACCGATACTTCATAGACATTGACTTACTGTAAATGATCAACTCTTATATCTATTTTTAAAAAAATTAATAATGGAATAAAAACCTAGATTGAAGCCTGGGCAAGCATTCGGATAATTCGGGCTCAATTTTTACTATTCTGGCTCGGACCAAATTATCCGAAATTTTTTTTCCCTTATCCGGCTCGAACCCGAATTTTCAATTACGCGGCCCGATTTACTCGAATTACCTATTTACCAGGCCCGATTTACCCGAATTATCCCGGCCCGATTTACCCGAATTATCCTAATTATCCTATTTCATATTTCTTTTAAATCTAATTCGGGTAATCGGGCCGGTCCGAATTTTTTCGGAGTTACTCGTCCCGGCCCGAAAATAAATCGAGTAATACCCGGGCCGACCCGAATTACCCGAAATTTAACATTTGCTTACCTGAATTCTCGGCCCGACCTGAATAATGCTCACCCCTACCTTAGAGTTCTTTCGAGACTAACAAGTCACACCTTCGAATCACATAAATAATCTTTTTATAAAAAAATACAAGAAAAAATTGCATATATCGATTATCTTTTTCCGACTTTCTTAAAATGAAGAGCCTTATTTATTGAGTTCGTTCATTTTTTATACGTGCAAGGGACAGTAAGAGTGAGATTCTTCAAGATACCTATTTATTTAACAATTATTTAAAATATTCATTAATTTTGTTGGCCAATTATATGAGTTAATAAAACTAATTTTGATGTTATCCATCCACATGTTCATTATGTCCAATGTTGAACTTACATTCCCATTATGTAAGAAAAAAAAGTAAGAAAGGCAGCAGTTAATTTTAGTTATCTTATCTGTATATAAATACAATATTTTGTTTAAAACATATTGGTCGGGTCGGCCGTGTTGGGCCCGAGCCCAATTAAAACGACCCGTGGGCCGATCAGTCCATCCTTCAAAGACCAACCTTCTACCTAATGGCTATGTCAAGCCCAGACTCAGTCTACGCTCTCCTCAGCCCATCCGCATGTGAGAAAGTCCCATGCAGACGTGAACTCGTAAACCTAGCACATGCACTATATAAGGTATTATTCTATCATAACGAAGGTACGC
>JAOTIZ010037771.1:0-15876 GCA_027123425.1 Erythroxylum panamense | reverse complement strand
AACGTGCTGATTGTAAGTTTGTATGTTGACGATCTTATTTTTACTGGAAATGATGAGTCTATGTTCAAAGATTCCATGAAGTGTGAATTTGACATGACAGACCTTGGAAAAATGAGGTATTTTCTTAGTTTAGAAATTTTGCAAAGAGCAGATGGGATTTTTATCAATCAAAGAAAATATGCTTTGGAGGTACTGCAAAAGTTTGGGATGGACAAAAGCAATCCTGTTCGTAATCCAATTGTTCCTGGCTTCAAACTCACAAAAGATGAAGGAGGAGTAAAAGTGGACAAAACTCAATTTAAGCAGCTTGTGGGCAGCTTTATGTATCTCACATCAACTCGGCCAGACATAATGTTTGTTGTGAGTCTTATTAGCAGGTATATGGAGAATCCCACTCATCTTTATTTGCAGGTGGCTAAAAGGGTACTGAGATATCTAAAAGGAACAAATGACTACGGGATATTCTACAAGAAGGGAGGAGATGATGATCTTGTTGCTTACACAGACAGTGACTATGCTGGAGACTTAGAGGACAGGAAGAGCACTTCAGGGTACGTATTCTTGTTAAGTTCAGGAGCAGTGTCGTGGTCATCAAAGAAGCAGCCAGTGGTTAGTTTATCTACCACAGAAGCAGAATTCATAGCTGCTGCCTCGTGTGCTTGCCAAGCGGTCTGGTTGAAGCGGGTTCTACAGAAGCTGGATTCAAGCCAAAGTCAGACAACTATTATTCATTGTGATAATAGTTCCACAATAAAGCTTTCAAAGAACCCAGTCATGCATGGGCGAAGTAAGCACATAGATGTGCGTTTCCATTTTCTTCGAGAACTCACCAAGACTGGTATTGTGCAGTTGGTACACTGTAGTACGAAGGAGCAAGTGGCTGATGTGATGACAAAGCCACTAAAGCTAGATGTCTATCTAAAGTTACGGGAAACTCTAGGAGTTTGCTCTATGACTGATATAAACCAAACACTTGTAAACCACTAAAGCTAGATGTCTATCTGAAGTTACGGGAATCTCTAGGAGTTTGCTTTATGTTTAATATAAACTAAACACCGTATTATTTAGTTTAAGGGAGGAAATGTTAGGATCTTTGATCAGTTAATAAATCCCTATCTTGTAGGGATATCGACATCTTTGACTTTGTCTTGATTTGTTATATGAATTTCGTAGATTTAGGCAATGAGCTAGCCAACTCTGTTTTGTATGCTGTATATATACAGCACAGTCCGTTTAATAAATGTATTGGTTCTTCATCTTGATTGTCTTACTCTCTCTTAAGTTTTCTTAACAAAACTTGACATTTGGCAGTCGAGTTGTTCCTTTTAAAACCACAATCTAGTGATCACTTCCTTCCCCTCTTTCTTCCTACTCAAATTGTAACTTTCAAATAAAAGAGAAGATCCTAAAAATCAGGCAATATGGCAACCGAAGGAGCTTCAACTTTTCCCGCTGCGGAAGCCGACGGTGAATTCAATCCTGGCCGAAATAAGAAGGTTGAAATTGTTAGGAAATTAACTGTAATCAAATCATCAGCTTTTTTTTCTTCCAATTTTTCTATTAAATCTCAATAATTAAATAATTTGAAAAATATAAATTGTAAAATTAATTGAATCGTGCCTGATATAAATTCTTGCATTTTTTTCCATGAGGTGTCAACTAGCGTCTTTCTTCTAAAGATGTCCATGTAACAGAGAAAAAAAACTCAACATTTGGAGGAAAGAGTAGTAGTGATAATTATATTAAACCTATTTCCTATAAATATAAAAAGCACATTAGGTTTATTTTTATTAAATTAATTGTTTTTAATTATAGTTAAACTTAAACTTTAATTATAATTTTAATAAAATAAAAAATCTTGTATCTCATATTTCATATTTAATCTTAAAATTTCTTAAACTTCACAATTAAATCTAACTTAATTTAAATTATTTTTTCTTTTTAATTACTCTTTATATATGAATCGTTAGGTTCCTAATATAATGTTAATGATAATAAATTATAATTAAATAGACAAATTAAAACTCTTTTAAATTTATTTTTAATTTTTCAATTAAATAATTTATAATCATAGATTAAGATTAACGTTTAACAACAATTCATGACCACCAAAATGTTAGAAATGCTAAATTGGTTTGACTTAACCTATTTATGCATAGTTATAATGTATAATTTAATTATTTCATCATCTAATATTTCAATTGGATATAGAGTATAGAACATGGTCTACTCCTTTAAATCTAATCATATTCATTATTACTAATTAGTAATTGATATTTGAAAATATCTTTTTAAATATCAATTCACATTAGTAAAAGAATTCTTTAAATTATTACTAATCAAGAACATTAGAACATTCTTTCTAATTTCCTTAGAGTGTCGAATTCATTATTGACTTATTCAACTATTTTCATATGGTTCGTATAGTAAGGCCCCAACATATACCGTGTAAGTGTTATAGCATGTCTAGGGTGTATTAAGAAGTAAACATAATGAATTAAGTACACCTAAGTATAATAAGAGACATAATGGTACTTAATGCAAAAGACATGGGTAAATGAGTAAATTGTTCATTTTTGGCATGAAAATACATATTTAGATGTGAAATATAGATGAGAATAAAATTAATTGATGAGATTATATGCCATTGTGGGAATTAAAGGAAGAAGAAGGACCAATGTGCAATTTTCCTAAAGTCAACTTATGGATCAATTTAAAGCATATGTGTCCAATAGAATTGTAACACTTGGTCTAATAAAATTGTAACATATGGTCCAATAGCATTATAAGACACGGTCCATTATAATTGTAACACATGGTCCAATAGGATTGTAACATATGATTCATGAGATTGTAATATGTGTCTAAGACTAGAAAATTCATGAGGGGAGTAGAAGAGAGGGAAGAGGGATGTTCTCTTCTCATCTCCTCTCCATTCCATCTTCTTAATCATACCATTTTGCATAAAGAATCAAGCTAATCCTAGGTGAAAATCAAGGTAAAAGTTTATGGTTTGTTTTCTCATCTTCATCTTTCTTGCTTTGCCTATGAAGAGTTGGAGTCATAAGGTTTTGGGATCTGAGATTTGCATTTGTAGTGTTTCTAGTTAGTGAGTCAAGCAAAGCCAAAGAGGAAGGGAAGAAAAGGCATTAAAAGAATTACTTTGCCAATTTTAAAGTTTGGGACTACACTTAGTTAATTTTTGTATATGTTTATATTTGAATGTGTACAAAAATTGCTTGGACATAGAATGGTTGCTGGAATGGTGATTTGTTGTTACTTTGCATGAATTGGTTGAATATGACAAGAGAAAGTCACATTTAGTGAAATTCTATCTTAGGTTCTCGGTTCACTTGAACCAGTCTTACTATTTTGGCCATAACTCAACTTACAGACCTCCAAATTGGGTGATTCTATTTGAAAATGGAACTGAAGACATAGAACTAAAAATATCTAGAAGAGACTTGGACTTAATTATGGCTTTATGACATTGAAAATTGAGATCGAAAATGATGACCTAATGTTGCCCCTATATTGGAGCAACTTGTGGTATTTGGTAGTTAATCTCATGACTTAGAAGTAAATGCCCTGATTTTTGATGATATAGAAATTAGAGACATAGGGGAACAAATGTTTAGAAGACCTTAAAGCCTAATTTGAATGGTTTCTATGTGAAGTTACGAAACAAATGGAGACTATCGTGTGATTTTCTTCTAGATTAATTTATTTGTCTATTTTTAGGCCCATCGTTTGTTTAGACCAGTTTCCACTATTTTGAGTACTTTGCTTATGTTTTTCTTTCACTGAGCCATATCGGAATATTTTATAATGTTTATAAAATTTGCAAACACCTAGACATAAATGAAATATGACTTATCATATTTGAATGGGGGTGATTAAACATTGAAATTTAAGATTGAACATAATGCATGCTAAAGAAAATTTACATATATATAGATGATTTATATGCATATTTATTGCTTAGTATGACCATACAAGTTTACATATAGATTTTATGATTTCAAATGAATATCATATGTCTTGTTAATATATTAATCATGAAATTGGTAAATGATTAAAGGAAAATGTTACAATGCCTGCTTCACTGTCTTAGTGATGGATAGATAGGCATGCCTATAGGGTTACAGTGTAGTTACTATATTTTGACACCATTGAATCTTCATTTCGAGACTATAGTATTCCATAGTTTGATACTTTCAAGTATCCACCCCCACGGGAATGTGCAAGCCTAACACAGAAAATAAAGTGAATAGTTACAAATAAGAAATACATGACGATACAATTAATTTGTATTGATGAGCTTTTGCATTTGTATTGATAATTCGTATCAATGAGCTTTGAATATCAATGTTTGACTTATGAATGTGAATTTACAGTATATGAATAACATATTGAAGCATGACCACATTATGTACTTTGATTAAGTATCCCATCACTATTTATATGGGTTATGATTTTTATAAATGTGTGTGCTTAGCAAATTGCTCCTGTAAGTGGTCATCTAAACTAAGTATTTTTTTCACTAAGTTTTCAAACTTAACACAAATGTTAATCTGTGTAGGTCCAAGTCATAGGAGTGAGGTATAGGGAACACAGAGACCAAGACTAACAACTAAAATTAAAGGTACCTTTGGAATGTGTCTTTTAGTTAAAGATGATTGTACATGTAATGAAGGAAGGAAATTGTTTGTTTTCTTTTGGATTATCATATTAATGTAAAGATGTATTACTACTTTTAAATGATAATGTTAAGTGATGAATTTTTTTTTAATATTTATACGTATAACATTGAACAGAAAGATGTGATATGAGAGTCCCTATAAATGAATATAAATGTATGCCATGACTGTTTGTATAGGAATTTAGTTGCCATATATATGGGTGGTTGTAGATTCCGTATAGGAGGTGTTACACGTATTATATCCAAGTACTATCGACTGAGCTATCCTAATTAAAATAGGTCATAAGTAATATTAAAATACAGTAATTTTCACATGAGATGCTCTAGTAATCTTAAGTTTAAGGATCAATTATACAACCATCATAATGAGGAAATCGATAGACATATAAGTAATATTCCATTTGGGATCCATATAATTGAGCTAGTTTAGTGAACTTATTCTCTTATAAGTACTCACAGATTTGTTAAGTATCTCTATACTTACTTTATGAGATCAATTACGTTATTTATAAGAAAGAAATATAACATGTGCTAATTTTACCATTTCATCAATATTATGTCTTAATAAAACTGCAAATAGGAAAAATTTAGAAATAATACAATAATATAAATTGAATTTCATAATTATGATTTCATCATAATTTCAATTGTACAGTAATTACATAATTTTTTTTACCTTTAGTATTAAACAAATGTATTTAATAACAAATTATAAAGATATAATGCTTTTGTTAATTAAAATAACAATGTCATATATAAAATTACAACTAACTGATTGGCTGAAAGGGTATAAACTAATAGAAATTCTCTCATTCCCACTTCCAAAAAATCTAGGTGCATTTTTGGCCTAAGTCTGACCATCCTCACATAATAGTAAACCAAGCTTACACTTTATTTTCAATTATTTCTTCATCAAACATTTGTTGTTGGACTGAATTGACCGTACTATTACACTCAAATTATTGTTCTAGATTTGTGCATTGTTAACAACTAAAGTTACATTTAAAATTTGAGTGTGGTAATAATCATGACCATTATCAAAAGTAAATACCATTTACAATCATTCATGCTACCATGTTAATGTCAATAGCCATCACTTTAACGAACCAAATAGATAAAATTATGACTCAAATTTTATTCTAATCAATGCAATCAAGTTTAGCCTATAAGAGCATTTTCCCATCTAGTAGAGTTTGGAAAACCCTAGTTAGCATGAGGAATTATTGTATTTTATGTGTATCAAGTGTTCAGAAAAACAATTCAATTAATAATTTTAGTTCATACCATTGACAAAATTTAATAAAGTAATGAAAAGCCATGAATGTCACTTTAACACAAATCGATGCCAATTATATTTATACATGGAATGATCTGTAATTGTAGGAACAAAACGATCTTGAAAGAAAGAAAATGGTGTTGAGAAATTGAGACAGGATTGGATCCCAACTACAACGAAATAATTAAGAAACCTTTTCGTATTTTGATTTTCTAAAATCTAAGATCACTTTAATTCTATAAAATGGTTAACAGATAAATCATAATAAAGTAAGAATCTTAATCTGTGCCTTATTTTAAAGATCGATCATAATCTTGTTGTATCCCTCGAACTATTTTTGAAACTATTTCATCTCAACTATCGTAGTCGTACAAGTGTTTGACCTCTAATGATATCTACAAAACAAGTTGAGAGAACTTTTTAACTCTTACAAAGAGGTTTATGCAAGAAGTGCTAGCTCTATATAGCTTAAGCCTATTTATAATAGGTTTTGGACATTTTAATAATTTAACTAAAATTAAATTCTAATTTCAATTAAACTTTAATTTGAATTAAAAATAATTTCAATCAACTACCAATTATGTCCAAATAAGATCCAATATCTCATATTGATCCTTATTTATCAAATATATCATATTTAATTATAAAATTTCTCAAACTTTACAATAAAGTCCAACTTAATTAAAATATCTTTGCTCTTTTCAACCTGTTCTTTATGTGAGATTCATTAAGTTCCCAAATATGTTAGTAATGATTATAAACTATAATTCTAATTCATAATTAAAATTAGATGAACTCTTTTTAATTTATCTTTAATTTTGTAATTAAACAATTTATAATTATAGATCAAGATTGACGTCTAACAACACATCATGACCACCCAAATATTTAAAAATATAAAAGTAATTTTTACTAACATTTTCGTACATGATTTTTTTTCATAATTAAATCCTTTCATTGTACGATGTTCCAATTAGTTAGAGCATGAAAATAATATCTACTCGTTTTGAGTTTAATCATATTAGTTCTCCATTGTTAACTATTGATTCAGTTAATAAAATTCATAAACTATTTACAAAGCGTCATTCCACATTGGCCAAGGATTTCCCAAATCAATACTAATTGAGAATAATGGAACATTCTTCCTAATTATTTTAGGATGACGAATCCTACTTTGATCACATAACTACATCCATTGACTACCGATTGAACGACTCATGATTAAATAGGATATAAATAGTATCAAAACATAGCAATCCCTATTGAAGATAACTTTGGAGATCTCAAGTCAAATGATCACTTATACAATTATTACAGTGAGAATTCTATAGATATACAAGTAATGTTCTAAATAGATTTCCCATATCAGGTCAGCTCAGTGAACTTATTTTCTAACAAGCACCCATATGTTTGTTTAAGTATCTCCATACTTTAGTTTATGATATCAACTACTTCTTTCATAAGGAAAAACAAAACATGTGCTTGTCCTTTTACGTTTTATTGATATCTAGTTTTAATAGAGCAATGGCTATGAACAATTTAGGAATAATATATAAATGCAGTATGAATCTCATAATTATAATCTCATTATAATTTCATTCGCTATTTATAATTATCCCATGAACTTTATAATATACATCTAAATATGTACAAGAAAAATAACGCCTTTAAATAAATATCGATAAACTACAACCAAATCAGTTGATTGTAGGGCGTAAATTAACAAAGGGAAAAAGGAAAAAAAAGGATAGCATGCAAATGTTAGATTATTGTTAATAATCTAAAGTGGCCTGTGTAATTTGTTGGGTTGGTTCTAATAAAATATGAATCCAGTATGATGATTATTGAATTTAAAGATATGAGAGTCGCATAAATTTTTTAATAAAATCTCTTCCCTCTCTTTTGATTAAATTTTGATGGTGGTTGCAAAAAGATAAAATAAACAAAAATAACTAGAAGACTTTATCATAGGTTCAACATGAGGATACGAGGACAAAAACACTTTTATAAAACAAATTAGGATTTATTACACTTACGGACATAAAAATTGTCATAAATTAAGATAAGTTTCTATTGACTTTATTGTTTATATGAAAATCTGAATAATGATCTTGTATTTACTGTTTTCCGATTGGCGACAGGCTAGGATGATGATGATCACGAGTACAGTAAATTCAAGCAATGGGTTCTAGTATATTAAGGGAAGCAACATGTTTTCTTATTTGTAATGGTTAAACAAGATTGGGGCAGATTGCGTTCTATACATTTGATCTGTTGAATCATCCTGTTAATGGAGTTACAAAATAGCTTCCAAATAGAAACGTCATATCACCAATGGCAAGTGTTGGTTTATAGGTATATAATGCGAGAGTTGTTTTACTTTCACTGTTAGCTTAATTTGCAAGTAAGGATAAAGATAGTTAAATAAAAACATGTACACACTTGAAAGGATAGGCAAGGCCTTTACGGATTCTTCATGGTTCTGTATAAGTATATTATTTATTTGGGAAAACGTGTCAGTAATTATTCCTTTTATTGTTTCCAACGAAGTGAAGCACAAGAAAGAATTAGTCGCTCTGATACCACGGAGCTACCCCATAAGACCTTACGAGGTAACGGTGAAACATTACCTAAATAAACACGTGATGAGAAGTATTTATGTTAAAATTATGGTGCTTCTTTTATTGCTATTTTTAACTTGGAATTTCACAATGTTTCAAATTTGGCTAGATATTTTTTTAAAATTTTCATAAAGTTAGTAGTTAGATATTTCTTCAAAAATTCAAAATTGACAATTTAAAAGAATAAAGCAAAGTATCAAAGTTAGAGTTGAATTTTATTTAATAAAAAAGACGATATGTGAGCATGTAAACTTAAAATATATACCTTAGTTAATATATATTTAAATGTTAGTCTCAAGTTAATTATAAGTATTATTTTTAAGTTATCGATTCCCATTTTTGTATTAAAGACTTGTTTAATTAAATATTTATAACACAAAAAGCTTGTTAGTCATCAAAGTGGCTTAGCCTGAAAAGATATTTGGACATTTAGTTATGTAATTTTAATTGTTCATATTTATGTGATATTATTGAATGATATGGAGAGTTGTATTGAGTAATTTGAATTATTAGTTATAACATTAAGGAGGTCACCTAAAGGTGAACGGTTGTGTATGATTAATTACATTAAAGAGACTTATTGACATGCTTGGTGAATGTCATTGTGTATCCAAAGATGACAAACCTTGAGTATGATTAATTATCTTTTAAAGCATGCTTATGTTAACATTATTATTGGTTAAACTATGTATTTAAGTATTACCCAAAGATGAACTTCAATACATAATCAAACTTTATAGTTTATTTAAATACATCAAAATTACTCACAACATCAATTTATGAGCTTATGTAATGTTTGTAGCTTTTATCAATATGTTTGCTTTCAACAGTGTATTGATCAAGTTCAATAGATTGACTTATGGCTATTGGTTTATGCAAATCTAGTTTCAGCTGTGTGTTATGGATTTGAACTTAGCAATAGTTTCAAATGAAAAGCTCGCAGCTATTAATGAGACTAGTACGGAAGCTGACAATTCTTTTCACGAGAATTGGGAGTGGTTAAATAGGCTAAGCTTGAACTTGATGGAGATGACAATTGTTGAAAATGTTAAGTCATCAATGCCCAAGATGAACAGTGCAGGGGAATTTATGATGAGGATAAATGAGTACTCCCAATTAGACATAACTGATAAGTCCATTATAGGGAACCTAATGAGTGAGCTAACGACCAAGAAGTTTGACTGGTCACAACTCATTCATAATCATGTGAAAAGCATGACAAATCTAGCAACTAAGTTGAAATAGATGGGTATGGATGTAAGTGAGTGAATCAATTTATCATCAAATTGCATCATCTTGAGTTCGACTAGTTTTCGGTGAATTACAACACCATTAAGGAAAAATTGAACATTAAGAAAATTAAGGCTATGTTGGTTTAAGAGGAACGAATGTTAAAGAAGATGAAGGAGCACTCTATCCATCTCACATTTCATGACAGAGCTAGTAATAGCAAAGCTAAATTGGGTAAGAAGGAAAAACAAAAGGATAAAGTTCTAATGAAAGTTAATGAGGGTTAAATTCATAAGAAGCATAGGTTTTACTTCTGCAAGAAAAAGATTGTACAAAAAGAAAGGCATAGTTTGAAAAGAAAGATACCTATTAGGTTTCATTATGTTTTGAATCAAATCTTATTCAAGTGCCTAATAATACTTGATAATTAGATTCTGGTGTAATTACTCATATGTCATATATTAGTAAGGATGCCTTTCAATCCAGTCCATAAATGAAACTAAAATGTTCCTATATACAAGCGGGTGATCTAGGCTGTTACAAGTGATATCAGAGCCGATACCCAAACCGTTATGCCAGCTAGGCTGGACCCCAAAAGAGGGTTGGGCCTTAAGGGGGGTGAAGAGTGTGAGATCCCACATCATTTGGAGAGGGGAACAAAGTATGCCTTATAAGCGTACGGATACCTCTCCATTACAGATGCGTTTTCCATTGCCCAACGCACCAAATCCCATCGGAACTCTGAGGTTAAATGTGCTTAGGTGAGAGTAGTTCTAGGATGGGTGACCTCCTGGGAAGGTCTCGGGAAAAGCAAAATCGTGAGGGCTTAGCTAGGCCAAGGCCTAAAGCGGACAATATCTGTAAGTGGGTGATCTGGTGTATTACAATTGGTATCAGAGCTGGTACCTGAATCGTTGTGCTAGCTAAGCTGGACCTCAAAGAGGGCTGGGCCCTAAGGGGGGTGAAGAATGTAAGATCTCACATCGATTGGAGAGGAGAACGAAGTACGCCTTATAAGGGTACGAATACCTCTCCATTATAGAAGCGTTTTCCATGACCTAACACACCGAATCCTATCAGAACTCTGAGGTTAAGTGTGCTTGGGCAAGAATAGTACTAGGATGGGTGACCTCCTGGGAAGGTCTCGAAAAAAGCAAAACCATGAGGGCTTGGTTGGGCCAAGGCTCAAAGCGGACAATATCTTTAAGTGGGTGATCTGAGATATTATAAAAAGCTTATATTGTTCCTCATGAGTTTTGAAAGCTTTTTTTAGATGTCCTTAATTTGCATTTGGATTTGGTGTCACCCTAATGTTACTCCAACTTTAACTTCTAGCTAAAACATCAAAAATATTTGAGTAATTCTTTAATAAGCAAACCAGAAATTTATCCTTAATGGTGTATTTGTTTACTCTCTATACTTTATGCACATTCTCTAGGATTTATCTTTCTTTTTACCTCAAACCACTAGTGAAACATATGGACTAATGCTTTATCAAATGAACTTTTGTGTTAAGAAATAATATGTAATGATAATATAATAGAAAGAAAAGAATATAAGAAAATTTTTAATAAGTTTAGATTAATAAGGTATGCCTATTTCTTAGAGAGTTAAGAGCAGTTAATTTAACTATATTGATTAAAAACTCACTTGATGAATATATTTCCTACATATAGATTAAGACTCTAGTTAATTATAAACTCTAGTTACTATATTTCTATGTAACTTTCCATTTACCAATCCTAAACTAACTTAAACGTGATTGCAATAATTAATAGAATCCTTCCAGAATTTGAATTCATTAAAAATATCATTCTAGATAAGGTTGTTCATTATGAACATGGTTATCACTTTTTTTTTTCCGTAAAACATAGATGCAGGTTGTAGTACACCTGTGTCCCATATTATGCAACTCACTGTATCGACAATCATATAGATTTAAGATTTGACATGCTCGTGTCCAATAACATGAATCTTGCCACTTCTCTACATATGTGGACACAAGATCTAACATTTCCACGTCCTTATTTGGAAAAAATATTTTCCATACCAATATGCCCTTGTTCTAGCCCGTGTCTTCACCTTTACATTTCAAAGAAGAACATGCCTTGGCACACAACCGTGTTGACTAAAAAACTTCTAAATATGCATATTTTCTTCCTAAAACACTTTAAGATTGAACATGAGTATATAAGTCATCATCATCATCACCCAGTCCGAAATTTCGCAATGAAGCGTAATCTGAAGAAGTCAGATAGTACGTAGCCTTACCCCTGCATAGTAGAGAGACTGTTTCTAATAGACCCATAAGCAAATGAGAGAATATAAGAATGATGCAAGTTACAGAGAAAAGTAAAAACTAGCACGGAAAATTTCTATGTAATTAAAATTTCAGTAAAAACATAAATACATGAAAATACAAGTAATAAGGAGATACCTAATGGAGTCCAGATCTACGAGTACCTGATAGGCTATAAAGTCCAATCCTTCTTGTCTCTAAATAAGTAGGGAGACCTTCCTCAGAGGCCCTGATAGAATGAAATCCTACTGTCTCCCCACACCTATCCTGTGAAGCCAAGTTTAATGCCTGTAGACCTTGTCCAATACTTACCCTTATAAGGGGGCAGAGGGCGTTGGGTATGACTTCTTATGTGCTAATCTGTGCATCATGTAACATCATCACCTAATAACCGCTATACTATTTGGGCTAACTTTAAAGGTTAATCCTTTACCCTTATCCGATCACGCCAAACTTTTCTATTACTAGCCATTACCTCATTAAGGGCCAACTTTGACATATCCTCCTTGATCACTTCCAGCCTCTTGTAAGGACTCCCTTTTCTCCTCTTATAGTTACTAAGTGTTATCACTCACAGCTTCGTACCAGAGCATCAGAGGGCCTCCTATGCACATGCCTATGCCACCTGAGCTTAGTCTCTCTCAACTTGTCGGCAAGGCTAACTACCTGTAGTCTATCTCTCACCACCCGATTTTGGACCTTATCTCTCCTGATAATGTCACACATCCACTGAAGCATACACATTTCTGTTACCAACAACTATCTTATATGCCTACGTTTGGTAGGCCAATACTCTGCCCCATATAACATGGTTGGATGGATCACTGTTTCATAAAACTTCCCCTTGAGTTTTAAAGGAATCTTTCTGTCACATAAAACTCCTGATGCATTTCTCCATTTGGCCCATCCTGATCTAATATGGTGTACTATGTTGGCGACTATATTACCATCACTCTGAATGATAGATCTGAGATATTTAAAACTCGTCCTCTGTGGTATGATGTCAGTACCAATTACTACCGTCACCTCATGTACCGTCTGGTTTCTCGAAAAGTTACATTCTAAATACTCTGTCTTAGACCAGCTCATTTTAAAACCTTTCGATTCTAACGTATCTCTCCAGCATTCTAACTTAAAATTGACCCCCTCCTTGGTCTCATCCACTAGGACAATATCATCTGCAAATAACATGCACCAAGGCACATCTCTTTGAATATGTTTGGTAATTTCATTTAACACTAATGTGAACAACAAAGGGCTTAACGCAAATCCTTGGTGGAGTCCAACACTAATAAAAAACACTTTTATGTCACCTCCTATCGTCTTTATGCTAGTCAATGCTCCTTCGTACATATCCCTAATTACTTTAATATAGGTCATAGGGATGTCCTTTGCTTCCAGACACCTCCATAAGAGGTCTCTAGGAACCCTGTCATATGCCTTCTCTAAATTAATAAAAAATATATGCAAATCCCATTTTCATTCCCTGTAGCATTCCATAAGTCTACGGAGTAGATGTATCGCTTCTGTCATGGACCTACTAGGCATAAATCCAAATTGGTTGGCCAATACAGAAGCAGCTCTCCGTATTCTCTTTTCAATTACCTTCTCCCACAGTTTCATGGTATAACTTAATAGTTTGATGCCTCTATAGTTGTGACATTGCTGGATGTCCCCTTTGGCCTTGTATAAGGGGATCAACCTACTTAATCTCCATTCATCTAGCATTTTGGATGACTCTAGGATCACATTAAATAGTTGAACTAACCATTCAATACTGATAACTCCTAACCGCTTCCATACCTCTATAGGGATCTCATCCGGCTTTACGGCCCTTTTGCTCACCATCCCTCTCAAAACCTTTGTAATTTCACCCCTCATGATCCTTACCCAAGTACACATGTTAAGAACATGCCCAGTCATGGAGGGTTCTCCTAACTCTACATTGCCCACTATCTCTTTGTTATATACAATAATTCCCACTTTGATGAATATGTTGTATTTAACTAATACACTCTATGAAGCAACTTTAAGATTGCACATATGTGTTTATGAGATATACATAACAATCTCCTCCTTAGTGAATATACCATATATAGGTTGAGTTGTATCTACATCTAACACCTCAAAATATTAATCAAGTCTATAAAATGCCTAAAATTCTCTGTGGTAATTCACGCTGTCAATATGTTATCTACATTCTCTAAAGTTTTAACCACTTTTATCAAGATCTTTCCTTATGCAAATTCTTTAACCCGATGAAACCTTACATCATTCACTATATAGCCCATCCTTCTATCTTTCTCCTAATTGACTATAGTCCCTTGAAAAGGTAGTTAGATCTCTATCACTAATGGTAAAAATATAGGCGACTGAGTTTTCTCAATCATATCTACTTGGTAGCATAATGGTCCATATCACTCTATCTATGGCTTTATTGTATTGATGCTCTCTTCCTGACATTATTTTATTTCTAGAACTAGAATATCAAACCTTTATAACATATGTTTTAAGTTGTTCTAGTTCATTTTTATCACTAATGAACTAAAAGTTTTCCCTGTTGACACCAATAAATATCCTTATATTTTTTCCTCCATAGATACCACTCCTTAAATATTACATCCTTAAATATTTATTATTTATATAACTTATATATATTTAAATTTTTATATATTTATAATAATCATAATCCATTTATAACAATATACTTTTAATAGATATATATGTTCTAAAATATTGTTATATACATAAAAATCGACATAATACATTTATTATATATTATATTTATTATATAATTATATATCTTATATATATTAAATATAAATTTTATATATTAAACTCTATATATTATAGAAATTCTATATAATAATATAGAAATTCTATATAATAAATAGAATAGGATCCCAAGTTCCTAGATCAATTAAAAGTTCAATTATATCGAAACTACTCATTTTCAAATGATATCTACATTGTTCACAAATATTCATTCGTGACATCAAAAATTTCTTATAATTTAATCCATAACAAATTTCACATTGAACCCATAAATGCCTGTATTTTTGAGTTACATTAAGATCATTTTACCTTGTTCAAGAGAATGTCTTCAAGCTTCAGACATTTTGAAAGTAACCACTCTATCTCCCATTCTCAATATCAGCCACCTTCACTAACATCAATTATTGCCCTAGTTGCGGCTAAAAATGGACGTCCTAATATAAAAGGTACTTAAATGTCCTCGTTTATATCTAATATGACAAAATCATATAGAAATATGAAAATTTCATCTTTAACTAACACATCTTCTATAATGCCTATATGGTACTTGACTGACCTATCATCCAACTATATGTCATCCTTGTTAGTTTTAATTCTCCTAATCCTAATCTCTTAAATAACTTATAGGGCATCAAGTTAATTATAGCTCTTAAGTCAACTAATATTTTTTAATTAATAAACTACCAGTTGAGTAAGGGATAGTGAAAATCCTTGGATCTGTAAGCTCTTTAGGTTTTTTTTCAAAAGGATGGTCGAACACTACTTGCTAAGGATTACTATGGATAATTCCTTTATCTTATTTTTTTCTATACCAACTCCTTTAGAAGTTTGTCATACTTAGGCACCTATGAAAAAACCTCAACAAAAGGTAAGTTAATATACAAAATTTTAAAAGTCATAGGAAGTTAGGAAAATATTTGCCCATGCTATCCGGCTTTAGTTTTGTTGGATACAGGATAGAAGGCTTAGACTC
>JAOTIZ010037757.1:0-15881 GCA_027123425.1 Erythroxylum panamense | reverse complement strand
AAAGAAATTGTTGTAACCTATTGACCTCACATATATATGCATGCTTGTGCAAACCAATTTTTATGCTTCATATAATTGATGCATATAACTGCAATATTCAATTCAAAAATTATCTTCTCAAACTTAAAAGAATAAATATCTATACCTGAATATAAATATCTATCACCTCGACTCTACAACTTCCGCCGTTGGTTTCCACCTCGATACCACCATCCTACAAAAACATTCTTTAGTTATTTTGACAAGAAGAGAAATACAAGCAGTTTAGATCAAGCCACAAGGAAGCTAACAAATACCCAAGAATATATAGGAAAACTTTAAGTTCTCACTCATGGGAAGTTTAGTTTGACAATTCATAGGCAATGGTTTCAATTCTGTTTGGTTTGGTGGTTATCCATGTCATTAATTCTTGATACATAAATAAGCATATCCCAATTCCTTTACCAACTTGCCATGGAATATGAATTAGTATATCCCATTTGTTTTTACCGATATCCAATAACTTTCAATTACTCACACCCAATGTATGCATGCTTCATCATTTAAATACATTTTACACATATCATAAATCAAGGAATGACATTTTTCGGAGAATGTTAATCATTCTGATGGAATTCATCATAAGAAACAAAAGCACCTGTGCTTAAGTAATTGCTCCAAAATAAGCAAAAAAGAGAAACAAAATAGGCAAGTTCACATAAAGAATCAAGTAAACTCAGCAAGTCAAGGATGATTTTCAAGAAAATCACTAGTATAGGAAATTGTGAGAGTATAAATAGGTTTAAGAAGTTCTTTCATAGTTTATTATTCCAAAATCGTGATTATCTGCCTGGTTTTCTCATTTTTCTGAATATTTGCAAAATTAATACAAAATACTTGGGAAGGCCAAACCGGGTAAGAGATCGTCACTACTCCAGAAGTGATAATAATATCAAGTGAGGCTGCAATTCATTCCAAGAATTCTCAAAGGAAAAGCCTGATCTCTGCTTCTCTAACCATTGACACTATCTATTTCTTAACAGTAACAACTGAGATGACAAACCGCAAACTATTTTAAAAGGACCCAGAACAACAAAAACTACCATCATTAATCATAGAAGTGCACAAAACTGAGAAGAAAACAACGGGAAATAATACCTGAAACAAAATCTTTACTGGTTCAAGTGGAGTGACGACGATTATCTACAACCTATTTGAAAAGGACCCAGAACAACAAAAACTACCATTAATTATCTACAACCTATTTCAAAAAGACCCAGAATAACAAAACTAAGAAGAAAACAACGAAAAATAATACCTGATAAAATCCAAAAGCGCTATCAATTGCCGTGCTTAAAGAAACGCACATTATTGGCGATTTGGCAAGCTAATTTTCACTTGGAAAAGCTTTTTAGAAGCATTAAATGCTTTTGAAAAGCTTTGACATTCTTTAAGCATTAAATGAATTAAGAACCATTAAATGTTTTATGAACCATTTTGCAATTGAAAGTCTTGGCATTTTTAAGCGGAAATTGGAAGGATATGGATCGAGTTTTAAGTAATTAAGTAGATTTAGATGTAAAATATAATGTACTCTTTCTAAAATAATATTTTTATAACTAAAAATAGAATTCAAGATACATTTTTTTTTTGAAGCTAGAATTCAAGATACATTAAAAATCATATCATAGTGAAAGTTGGTCCATGACAAATAATCCATCAGTACGACGCTTAAAAAGCTTATCATAAAGAATACCAATGCTAATGGCTTCGAACAGTATCAAAACACAAAGCACATGAAGGAGGGTGGGTCCTCTTTATTTCTTGAGCTAAACAGATCTAAAGCTCATGTAGACACTGACCAAGATCGGGCCATAGTCACGCAATTGGACCAGAGGGAACACAAATTTGCAATTTCAGACCGTTTCAGGGGTAAAATGGTAACACAATAAACATTTAAATTGAATAAGGAAGAGGAAATAAATATAAAAGCCCCGCCCCTGAAAAACCCCACCACTGGCTTCATCCTTCACTCCCTCAGGCTACTATAGGTAAATTTATTCAACTTAAATTAATCTTCTTCTAGTTTTATGTTTGGTTCCTGAGAAAATCTATATTACCTTCCCTGCATTGTTTCTATTTTTTGTTCTGGTTTTCAATTTCAAGTTAGCTTTCACCCTTGGTTCTTTTGATATTTCAAGGGTTTTGAGTGAGACTTTTGCTTTCTGATCGTTTCTCTGTGATTTTAGGTTTACGACAAATGAGGGACTTGACCAGGTGTAGTACTCATTCTCTTTATCTTTAAAGATTTTGTATTTTCTTTCTGTATCTGCGTTGCTTAAAAAGTAATTGTTAAATGCAATGGAGTTGTATGATCAGGGAGGATGATGTTGACACACTTCGAATACTGGTTGCCACTGATTGCCATTTGGGATACATGGAGAAGGATGAAATACGTCGTCACGATTCTTTCCAGGCCTTTGAAGAGATTTGCTCATTAGCTGAGCAAAAGCAGGTTGGCTTGTGATATACACTTGATGTCTGATACGATCCTACGTGACCATATCAGTTATTTGCCTATTTTGTATTGGATTCGATATATGGGGAATTTCAGATCATGTTTCACAAGCTGCGTTTGAAGTTCAAATTTAGAAGAAATGTCCTTTAATGGCAAGGAGCGTGGAAATTAGTCTTTTCTGATTTGCTGGCTTCTCATGTCCAAACATGTTCTGTGGACTTAAATAATTCGGCTAACTTAAAATATTTCTATCTTGGAACAGGTAGACTTCTTGCTCCTCGGTGGAGATCTTTTTCATGAGAATAAGCCCTCGAGGTCAACTTTAGTCAAGGCCATTGAAATTCTCCGTCATCATTGTCTCAACGATCAACCGGTGCAGTTCCAAGTTGTCAGTGATCAGACAGTCAATTTCCCAAATTCGTATGATTTTACTCTTCTCTTCTTTTTCTTCTATAGAGAATACCAATTTCACATGTAATCCCATCCTCCAACCCCTTGCAGTGTAAGTTATTGATGGATGCATTCTACCTTGGCCTTTAACTGCCTGATCCTATATACACTAACCCTCAAGTAATGGGATTGTATCATCTGTCACCTTAGTGATTGTATGATATTTTGTATTATTATAATGTTTTATCTACATGTTAGAGAATTGTTTCAGTGCTTGCTTTTTTTTTTTTCAGTTTGAATCCTACGCAACAGGGATTGATGTGTATGCAATTTGGGATGCCTGTATATTGTGCATCTATATTCAGACACCTGTGTTTCACATAAAACTTAGAAAGAAAACTTTTCTTTAGGTAACAACTTCACTTTTGGCAGATTTGGGCATGTAAACTATGAAGATCCAAACTTTAATGTTGGCTTACCGGTGTTCAGCATTCATGGAAATCATGATGATCCTGCTGGAGTGGTATGAATTTATGGCATCACAGTTTTTTTTATATTAAGGATGCATGACTACTTTTGTTATAACTATGAATCACATATCTAACTTAGCCTGTCATTTGTTCCCAATTACCAATTTTGTTGCAAATTGCAAAGTTTGACTTTGAAGTTGCCGAAATATTGCTTAATCTTTCTTTTCTTGCTTCTGTTCATGAATAAAGAAGAAGTGACAAACAAGGGAGAGAGTGTTCAAAGGTTGGGTTTGACAAACAAGGGAGAGAGTGTTAAAAGGAATGGTTTTGTTGAAATTTGGCTTTTCTTTTCCTTTAGTGCAGCAGCGAGGCATCTGAGAAAGCTATTTTTGGATATGAATGCACAGTTTTTACTATTTTATGTGATATTATGGATTATGAAAGCAAGTGTTTATTTGTTAGTATTGCCTTTTTGCTCTTACATACCTCTAGTAATTCTGTTTCTTTCATTTTCTTTAAACCTACTAAAATAATAAACAAAGTTTCACGTGCTAGTGATCTCAATCACTTACAGTCTCATGAGATGTTTATAGAACTAATGAGATTATTGGGTTGCTTTGCTAGGAGTTAAGTTCTTAAGTAGTTAAAGTTTCTCGACTTGATTTCTTAGGTGCAATATTCTTGAATGCTAACATTCATTATTCTTCTGGGATCATTTGTGTCAACAGCTTTTAACACAATTGTTTTTGTCTTCCTTTCCTACTTGTAACAGGACAACCTTTCTGCTGTTGACATTCTTTCAGCATGCAATCTTGTAAATTATTTTGGGAAAATGGTACTTGAGGGTTCTGGTGTTGGCCAGATCACTCTATATCCTATCCTTATTAGGAAGGTCAGTTGTATCAGCAAAGATGCCTCTATTTGTTCAAACATTCTTTCCACTACCCAATAACTTATGTCAGTGACAGGGTTCAACGGCCGTAGCCCTGTATGGTCTTGGAAACATTAGGGATGAACGGCTCAATAGAATGTTTCAGGTATTTCTTATAATATTTTTTTACATCTCTTATTTGATTATTGGATGTTGACATATATCTCTCTTTCATTTTTAATTTCTTAGACACCGCATGCTGTACAATGGATGAGACCTGAAGCTCAAGACGGATGTCAGGTGTCAGACTGGTTCAACATTCTGGTACTTCATCAGAACAGGTTGTGTGGAAGTTAACCATTGTCTTTGTATCTCAGGACAATGGCAGTTTTTCAATATGGTGTTAGTTTACCATTCTCTCAAAATCTTCATTTTATCATGTGAATGGAAGATCTTGTGTTACTGTGGAAATTTCATTGAAAAAGCTGTCTGGAGCTAGTCTATCAAGTCACATATGTTAAAGGTTTGAACTTTCCTATGATATGCAGAGTGAAGGCAACCCCTAAGAATGCAATAAATGAACACTTCTTACCAAGATTTCTAGATTTCATTGTCTGGGGGCATGAACATGAATGTCTTGTTGATCCTCAGGTGCTCCTAGTGTACTTTTATGATTATGTTTTACGGCTTAAATACTGCCTTTACTAAATACAAGTACCTTTTGATTTTAAAAGGAAGTTCCTGGGATGGGATTTCATATAACACAACCAGGTTCTTCAGTTGCAACTTCACTGATTGATGGAGAATCAAAGCCAAAACATGTACTGCTTCTGGAAATCAAGGTAATGGATATGGAAACTCTGAAAGAAGATTTTGATGTAAGTTTGTTTGTTTCTCTGCTAATTTTTGTATATGCTTTGATACCTTGTGATCTAGGGAAATCAATATCGCCCAACAAAGATACCCTTGACTTCTGTCAGGCCTTTCGAATATTCAGAGGTAATCTGTTTCGTCACTTTTCAATTTGAATAAGCAGTTTATGACTTACTCAGGAACCTTTTCCTGGTGCAGGTTGTGTTAAAGGATGAAGCTGACCTTGATCCCAATGATCAAAGCTCAATTCTTCAACATTTGGACAAAGTGGTAAACTTCAAGCCAGGAAGTTTGTACTTTCCAATCACCATTTATATTTCAGTTGCTAATGATATACTAATACTTATTGATTGCTCTTTGGCAACTTCAATATTATGATTTTGATGCTTTTAGGTCAATAATCTGATAGAGAAGTCCAACAAGAAGTCTGTTGGTAGATCAGAGCTCAAGCTTCCATTAATTCGTATTAAGGTAATATCCACTAATTATAGGAGATATTTCACATATGGAAGTTCAAATTTGAAATTGACCTTCTAAAGAATTGTAAATGTCTATATCATGACACATCACCTCCAAGATCACCCATAACCTCCAGCCAGCATGCTTACAATCACTTGAAGCTCTTGGTTATTTTGCAGGTAGATTACACTGGATTTATGACAATAAATCCTCAACGATTTGGGCAGAAATATGTAGGGAAGGTAGTGTTGAATATTACTTACAATATTCAGCAGGCCACACTTGATCTTTGTCAATTATTTTAGCATACCCTCTTTCTTCTTATTTTTATTTTCTTTAAAGGTTGCGAATCCTCAAGATATTCTTATATTCTCGAAGGCTCCCAGGAAAGGTCGGAATGAAGGTAAATTTTTGGTTGACTTTTGCACATGTTTTCGGGTTTTGATAATCTATTTGTGTTTGATATTAGACAAGCATAATTGCTTACTTTCCGTAGGATATGGTGTGTGTTTAAGAAACTTTGTCACTATTGCCATGCAATTTGTATGGAGGTGGATCTTCCACATAAAGCTCAATGAGTTTGTTGGTTAATCTGTGTGGAAGATAAGAATGAAAAAGGGGGTACAATGGCACAGTCCTCGTTAGGTTACGGTCGATTTATTTATACTAGTACCTTAAGACAAAATAATTGTTAGTTTCAACATTGGACATAAAAGACTTATAATCTCTCTCTTAAACTGGAACATAATTATTATGCATCTCTATCTTGTCAAGTTACAGCCCATACAGTATATAAAAAACAAATTTTGGGTAGAATTGTACCTCAGTAAGTTGCAGCCCCATTTTATTTCGTAGTACCTTCATCCTATCAGCATACTGTCTAATGCTTTGCAAGAAACCTCAAAGCAGTTATGAGCTCCTTCTGCATTTTTAGTACATAATTTTATTTGCAAAAATGGTTCTTTCTTAGTTAATTAGCCTTATACATCATGTGCTAGAGTTCAGTTGGTGTTCACCAGCCCTGAAAATTACTTGCATTTGCTGGTTACTTTAAAACAATTTTAAGTGCATGGAAAGAATGCTATATCCAGTCTTGAAGCAAGCATAGTTCAGTCTCGCTTTCCGTCCGTGATGTGATAATGCTATTGTTATATGGTAAATTTAGGCTAATCTAGTTATGCTTATAATTTATAAGGAAAACGATTTATATTTACTACAAACTACTCTATGTGTTATAATTCAGATGATCTTCTTTGTCTTCCTTTGTAGTTTTTCAATGTTAACTTGTAACACTGGAATATGGTATTTGAACGAGATGATGTAGATATGTGATTCTGTCCATTTGCAGCTAAATTCGATGATTCTGAACTGCTTTGCCCAGAAGAACTAAATCAACAAAACATAGAAGCTTTAGTCGCTGAAAGCAATTTGGTAAACATTTCTTTTCCACATCCACTCTTAACATTCATTTTTCAATGCTCTCTTCTGCCGCATTTAATAAATTAAAGAACCACCCTAAAGAAGATCATGCTATTTGTTTACATCAACTTGTTTAAGCATTCAATTTTCTTGTTTTAGTTTGGCATCTTCTCATGAATTTCCTTATTATAGCTCAACAATTATATTGGTGCTCTTTTATAGACCCGTTATTCTGATGAGAAGAATTTCACTAAGTGTGAGGAGATCTTAGATGCTTCAATTTCTTTTCTAGCCACTATTGAAATGGCCTGAATTAGAAATGATGTTAATACAGATAAAAAGTCACACATTTGTTATCACTTCTCAGCTTCTCATGGATTTATTTCTCTCCTTATGGTCTCATTTGTCTTGCAGAAAATGGAAATTCTTCCAGTCAATGATCTGGATGTTGCTTTGCACGATTTTGTTAATAAAGATGACAAAATGGCTTTCTATACGTGTGTGCAATATAATATTCAAGAAACACGTGTAAGTCTTTTGTAACGGCTCCTAATTTATGATTCCATTGCAGAATATTCTTTCTGCTTGCAGAAGCTAGTTTATCTACTTTCAACCTGATTGTAACAATTAGTTCATTTTCTGCTTCCTCAGAAAAAAATTGCAAAAGATTCAGATACTGTAGAATTTGAAGAAGATGATTTAATCGTTAAAGTTGGGGAGTGCTTGAAGGCAAGAAGCTTTATTTACTTTATTACTTCCTATCTTAGCTGACTGATGTTATCTAAAGTGCTTAAGCAACACAAGGAGGCAGGCTTGATTTAGATCTATAAAGTTGTTGCATTTTCTTAAGCAACCACCCTTTTGGCATGTGATGCATTGGCAGTAATTTGATTGAATTTTGTTTGCATGCAATATGTGTAGCAAAAGTTTCAATATTGCTCTTCTTTACACTTGTGTGTATAAGAATAAATGTATACATACTATGTATTTATATTTATGTCATCCCTTCTCGACTCAATCTCTTCTTTGTATTGCTTATGGACATAGTTTGAAAGTTTTGTCATGTATATTGACATGTGAGCAATAGATATTTGCATAGTCAAATCTTTGTTTAATCTTTGGTTCTTTCAGAAGTTCAGATCAAAGTTATGCATCTTCTTTCTGTCTACATGTTAGTAGTCTTGAATGCCAATATGCAAATTAACTAATGCCTCTTTGTCTAGATAGTAGTTTTATTTGCAAAGTGTTTTAGCATGAAGAGAGGTGTTAAATGTTGCATTACTGTCTTCACTGGTTGCATCATATCTACGCGGCATTTTAATTGACTTAAGCCCACAGGAGGCTCTATCTTTATCTATTTCTTTTTATTTCTGGATACTTGTATTCTTTGGTACAAGTCAATGAAGTTTTCATCTGGATTTGCTTATATAGGAATTTTTGGAAACCTGCACAGAACTCAAACCTATTTTACGGCAGAAAATTGCAGGACCAATCTAGCGGAATCTGGATAAAAATTGATTGTGTTTGTTACAGGAACGTGTCAAGGAAAGGGCTATGCACTCCAAGGATACACCTGTAGCAACCAGTGAACAATCCCTGGGGGTAAGCAATGGAAGAATAGGCTTGTTGCCTTTTGATATCGTGATTTCTGAGTTTGTGCTTTTGAATTGGTTTAGCCTTCCCAAAGAGTAAGTGCTGCAGGAATTAGAGCTGCAGTTTCATTTAGTGATGACGAAGACATAGCACATGCTTCCAGCTTAAAGTCTGGTACAAGAGGCCGAAAGGGATCAAGATCATCTCGCGATGCTTCAGAAGTTGCTAAAGGTAAAGTTTCTGCAAGAGGAAGGGGTAGAGGCAGAGGCTCAAGTAATCTGAAGCAGACAACTCTTGATGTGTCTCTAGGATTCCGCCAATCTCAGAGGTGACACATTCTTATTTTAACTTTTTAATTACTCTAGCCAGCTATGCAGCAGCCTGCTGAAACAAGAATCAAAGAATATATAGATACTAGAAGCCGCATGCTCTTTCGTCAAATGATTACTTGTATTTGTCTGAGCATTAAAACATACAAATTAAAGGGTGATTTTTGTAATTTAATTATTGACCTATCAAAAGAAGAGAAAAAATGGGGAGGACGATTGATACAGAATAAAAGCCTTAATCCTAACTAATTTTATGAAAGAAGAAATCGATATTTATGCATTTTCTCATTAAAGAATCAAGTTTATCATATTGGAAGAGATATAAGAGATTAATAGTGCATTTTGAGTTCTGTTGCATCAGCTGATCATAATTGTGTGAAACCTGCGTGGGAGAGTCCATTCAATATTTCTTAGATTCTTATCAATAGAAATGCTTTATATTTGCAGGTTGGCATCTGTTGCTACAGCAGCTGCTGTAAGAAGTATTGCTGGTGAGGAGGAAAATGTGAATACTTCTTCCAGCGAAGATGCTGAGAAACATGAAAGTAATGAGATTCATAACAGTTTGGTACGGATCTTTATCACCGGAATGTTTCACTTATCATCATTAATTCTTATTTTTGAGTTATGAATGCAAGTTTACACCAATGCTGACATGATGAGTTGAACTTAAATGGATAAGTTACATCAAAGTCACACCATTCACTAATAGTTTGTATCCCCAACTTTTAAGCTCAACGAGAAACTGCACCTTAAGTTACTTTTGCTGCTCAGAGTTAAGAATTGGTAGCATCCCGCTTATTGTGAAAGTCAAGGAAGAAATTTTACATTCCTTATATTTGTCGCTTATGTTACCGGTCAGCTCAAAATTAGATATAATTGAATGTGTTTCATGAATATGACTTATCTTCATTTCCAATTAACGAAGGTTTCCTTCTTTTTTGAAGGATGATGATCAATGCATCACTGGGAGTGGGCGCAAGAGAGCTGCTTCAAGAGGAAGAGGTAGAGGTGCTACATCAACAAAGCGGGGAAGGAAATCTGATAACTCTGCACTTCAGAGAAGGCTAATGAGCAAGGAGGATGAGGACGAGGACGAGGACGACGATGACAATGATATGTCAAAGAGATTAAGAAAATCTCAACCCCGGGTTGGTGATCATCTCCATCTGACTTCCCTCCAGTATTTTTGGGTGTATTCTGTTCTTTATTTTTGATGCTTTATCTGTTTCTAGAATGCTTAGGGCTTTGTCTGGTTAGCTAGTATAACTGCTGCTATTTACTTGTGCATTCACTATACAACTGCTGCTATTTACTTGTGCATTCACTATCTTTTAGTACTTGTTGCTTCTGAGAATTGGCTCTTTATGTTTGAGCAATTATCATTTTTGTTTTGGCCTTGATTTTGTTTCCACATTAAATACTATATATTGAGAATACATCAAATGAAGTGGTTCACTCTGCCTTGTTAGCATACGGCTCTCTTAACAATGAATGCCCATTTTGTATTTGCATAATCTATCGCCTATTGAGATCTTCTAGCCGTAAACCCTGATTTTTTCCCCCTTCTAATAGGTAACTAGGAATTACGGTGCCTTGAGAAGGTGAGAACGAGGTATTGCTCATGCACATCCATATGCGAGAACTCGCTCCAACCATTTGTGGTGCTTATCGTCGGCAACTATGATTATCTAAGATGCGGATTACTGCTCAAATGACCGTGGTTTTTTATTCTGTTCGTATTTGACAAATTGGAGCAGTGTTGATTTTGATGCTATGTATCCAATGTTACATATAGCAGCACACAGGTACAGCACATCTGGTTTATATATAGTGTAAATTAGCTTTCCAAAAACACCTTTTGGAAATATTTCACAATTTACAGTAACTCATACGTTGTTAGTTTATAATTTCACTTGTATTTATTTAAAATTTTAAAGTGATTGTATTTAATAATTAGAATCCTGAAGTAAATGAACTCTCTATAATTATAATCTAATTACTAACTTCAACTTTTCTTTTTCATTTGAACTTAAATTTGTAGTACGACAAGAATTATGAGTCACAAAGCATCACCTTCTCAACTATAATCACTGTCCATATAAACCCTTCAAAGCAAAAATTTAGTTGGAGTGCTTTTTCTTAATTGTACGAATCCTAACATGTAAAATATTAAATCATTAAAAAGGACATTTTAAAAGTACATTCCCAGTGCACAAGAAGTGTATGGGGCCAAAATTAGCATGTAAATGATTTTTTTTTTGGTACATCAAAGGGGGGAACTAAGCGTAATGTTGAGGAAATGCAATATCTTGCGCATCCGCGAGCAAAAGAGTATACAATGCAGGAGGAGGGTTGTGCCACACATGTTCGCCACGTACGAAGCCCAAGCCCATACAGGCTAGGTGGTCAACAGATTAATTATCTTCACGCAGGACATGTGCAGTAATATACCGTGGGTTATGGGCTAGAAAGAAAGTGTATAATGTTTTCGTGTCTGCTTCTGTTGCCTGATGATGGGGTCTAAGTAATACCGGACCAAATTCTCTCTTCTAACTCTGTTCTGCGTCTAATACAACGTCATACATAATACGATGTGGTTTTTACTTCAAAATGACAGTAGTGAGCACAGAATATGGTTAGAACATAATAATGGAACAAGAAATTTGAACTTGAGTAATACCACTCTTAATGAAGACTAATATGACTAATTTCACTTGGAGTATCAAATTCTTCAACATCTGCTACAGTTAAAATTGGATGGTGTTGAAGTCTCAGTTTTTAAGAAATTGGTAAAGAAATACTTGAAATTATAATTTTCTTTTAAAGATCAAGAACAACAACATTTTTAGTAGAAATTTTGCTAAGACGCAAGGTTTGGGAAGATCCAGTACTATACATTCTTACTCCTAACTAGTAAAGGGATTGCTTTCAAATAATCTATATAAATGAATGAAAATAAAAAAATAGAAAAAGAAAATATATAGTTAAATAAGTAAATAAATAAATGCTTAATTACAAAAAAAGCCTAAATTTCTCTCAATTTGTTAATTATAACCTGAACTTTAAAAAATAGTAATAAAATGCATAAGATTTCAATTTGTTTCAATTTGAATTCGACGTTAGCCTCACCATTATTTATGCTGACGTAGCGTTGTCACGTGTCAATAGACCCCCACTAATCAGACAGATCAGCATCATTAAGAGGATGTTGTTTGATTGGTGAAACGATATCATTTTATAGTAAAATTGAAACGACGTCATTTAGAGAAAGCTTTAGCCTATGTTTTTCATCACTCTGAAACCCTAAATCTCTAATTTCATCTTCTCTCACGTACTCTCACTCTCACATTGACGTTCTCTCAAGCCTAAATGGTGACTTTAAGGCGGTGGAGAAGGTGAGTTCCGGGTCTGGAAAGACCTTGAAGCTCGTCACGATCTCTGATTGCGGTCAACTTTCTTAAATGGTGACATGATGATCTCCTGCGATTAGGATGGGATGGTGGTGGCAATCTTGGTGGTCTACAACCCCTGAGATCTTAGTGACAATCTAGTTGGTCCACCGACTGCCAAAAATCCAGGAGTCCCACCGTCTTTTCCTGATGGATCATCTCCTCCCGCTATGAAGACTCGATTGTGTAATAAGTATAACAAATTTGAAGGGTGCAAGTTTAGAAATAAATGTCATTTCACATATGGAGAGTGGGAGCTTGGGAAGCCAACAGGTCCAACCTATGAAGATCCCATGCCATAGGATCAATTCCAAGCAAGATGGGTCAACATATGGAGCCTCCTTCACATGTGATGGTTTAAAGAGTCATCACTAGTAAGAACATATGAGGATAATTTTGAGTTGGCATTGCATTTTGATGATCATTAGTTCTTTTTCCTAATGACAACTGATAAATCTTTTGATCTAACCATCGACTAGTTTTGAAAATTAAAAAGATTGACGTGCTTAGCACTATAATCAAGATAAGCAAAAAGGATAGATTATGTTCCTAGGGACCATTTTGTTAAAGCTTCTTTGATATTTTATTGTTAATCAAAGAAGTTTCTTGTTCATACTAAATTCTTAAAAGGGTTATTCTTAACTGTTATAAGAAGGAAATTAATTGAAGGAAAAGTGAATTTAACAAGTTTAATCTCTTGAGCTGAATGTTAAAGATGCAACTCCTGAAATGTGGAAGGTGATTAAACTCAAATGGGATGAAATTTCATTCTAGCATTGAGCAAATCTAGTTCTCTGATATAAAAAATTGTTTATCCAAATCGCTGATCTAAAGAGTACACGGAACAAGAAGCATAATAGTTCATAAACGATGCCATGAACACAAGAAGGCAAGCCAATAACTTAATCTCATGCTTCATCTACTTCTCTTCCTTTTCTTTGACTTGTTTGCATTATACTCTACATTCCTATTCTTATCTATCAAAACTGTAGGAGAATCTTGTCTCTTATCCATGTTCAATGAATGCTTTGCATATTTGCCTTTAGAAGCACTGTTTTTGACATACTTGGATTTACTATTAGGTAACTAGGAGGAACTAAAGACAGCTGCACCATTGTCGATCTCAGGGTCATCATCATCTTCATCACTTTCTGTAATCCTTTTCTTAAACATAGAGGCTTGTTCGCCCACAAGAACACTGAAATTCATTGCATAAGGATCATGTTATGCCTTGGGCATCATTATTATGAAACATTAAATTGTCTTAAATTAGAGCCTGGATTCCATCAATGAATCATTTCGTTCTTGTGCTCTTTGGCACAACGTTGCTATGTACTTGGATGGTGGACTACCTCCCCTCTTCTTTTCATCCTACAACATAATATACAATGTATTATTCAGCATCTAAGAACCTAAAAACTAGATCGGTTGATATAAATTTTCTTGACTAGACCTTTGTTCCAATGCATTCTTACAATAATGACTGATCCTCCTAACGTTTGCAATTTATTACTGACATGAAACCCCACAACTCAAATTGGTCAGAATGGAAGCTTGATAAGATATATAAACTAAGAGAAGCATACAAAATAGAAGCATAGAACTCTTTTCAAACCTGTCAATCAATGATGGATCATAATATTCATTTAGAACATGAGAAAGAATAAAGCTTCAACAAAGTTATAATCTAATAATACATTTTTTAAGTAAACCAGTTAATGAGCCATTATATCATTCAACATAAAAATAAGGACATAAAATTGTTGGAGGTCCAAAGAACTTCATGTCAAGTTATGTCTAACTCAAAAGAAAGAAGAAAAACACACGAAGGTCAAAAAGAAAAGAGAGGGCAAATTTGATAAGAAAAGAAATTCAATAAGGAGAGAGAAGAAAGTGTAGGCATTCAGACCTTCATATGTAACATCCCGTTCCTTACTAAGGGTTAGAACCTTAAAATTTGGTACACGTGAGATCGAAGAGAGATTCGAAGAGAGATTAAGAAAATTGCATTTCATGCTCATGCATAATGTAGCATACACACTCACGTGAATAGTGGTTTTTGTACACGAAAATAATTATACATGCACTCATTTGACATTTTTAAGGTATAATTGATATTTAATGTGATTACATTTGAAACTGTGAATTATATGTGTTATCAAGTGATTTGGAGTGTATAAGTAGTGAATTAAAATTTTTGGTGAAAATTTGGGAATCTTCTGGAATTTAAGGATATTTTTGGATTAGAAAAAATGCCAAGCGGCAGAACAATTGATGAATGGTTGTAGAAATAAATGTCAAATGGCAGTTATGAATGACATTTGGATTTAATGGCAAGTATCATTGAAAATTGGGAGAAAATTGGGTTAAAAATTAGAGGCAAATTGACTATCTTATTAAAAGATAAAGAGGAGACCTTGAGAGAGTGACATGTGGCAAGTGAAAAATGTCACTTTCCACACCACTTATTAAGCCATGTTTTATTAAGTGAAAGACCATATTACCCTTCTTCTTCATTTCTTCACCTTCTCCATTCCTCTCCTTCACCCACAACATTCACTCTCACCCTCATCATGGTGACGTTTGTTTAACTCTTTCACCTTGCTTCTTCAAGATTCATTGCCTCCCTTTTCTTGTTGCTAAAAAAACCTAACCTACTCCACCTCCGTTTGTGATGATTGTGTATGTGGAGGAGCTAGGGTTTCATGGTGATTTGAAGACATTGAAGCTAAATCAAGTAAGTATAAACATAACTCTTCTTGATTTAATGAATGAAACATGATTTGATGATAGTTGGAGGTTAAATGTTCATGATATTAGGATGGGTTCATGTTAAAAACGTGAATGAACAATATGGGAAGATTCATGTATTAGCTAGTATTTTGATGGATAATAGATTATGGAATGACATATTGTTGGATTGATTGAGTAAATGGTGTTTTAATTTTGCTGGAAAAATGTTAGCTATAACACTTCCACTGATTAAGCTTATGTTTGTTTAGCCATAACCTGTTCTGTAGTTATGCAAATGAGATGATCTTTGATTTGGATTAAATTAGAGACGTAGGGCTACATTTTGTATGCAAATATTGAATTCAAATTCTGTCATTAAGAGTTTCTAAATTTGAGTTGAAGTTGAGTACTGGGTGTAGGAAAAAGTGTAGAAAAACTGGATACATATTGGATTTTTGTTCTGTTTTCTTGATGAATTAATGTGAATCTCTTTGGGTGTCTTTGTGATGATTAAAATGATTCTAAAGCTAAAGAAAGGGATTAATTTTATGTCTTGAAATGTGAAGGATCAAGGTGATAGTTGAAAAGTGAAATGAAAGTGGAAATGAAGTTGAATATGCACATAAAATTGATGATGAATGCACATATATATGTATATTCCGTTATTAGTGTTTATGATCAATCATGGGCTATAATTGTTGGGCCCCAAAATTTTCTCATTGATGTTATTAAGCATGAATTGTGTTAATTGTGTGATTTATGGCTTGATTGGATTAAATTGGAAGTATTAGTGGA
>JAOTIZ010037627.1:0-15926 GCA_027123425.1 Erythroxylum panamense | reverse complement strand
TATGACCTTCAATGGAGACGCAAACAGAAAATGTTAGGAATCTAAGAGTTCAAGAATCACTTCATTTAACTTTGAAATTTACAATTTTGAAGAAGACCTTGAGGTCAGATTTTATCATCTGAAGGGTCAAAATGAATCAGACGATGGGATTTGACGAAGCCAAAGGAAAAAGCAGATGAATGGAAATGACAGAAGAAGTGGGAAATTTGCTATAACTTTCCCTATAGATATCGTATTAAGATGTTCTTTATATGGTTCGAAAGAAGACTTCAAGATCTGCAACTTTCATGAAGACAGATTCTATCTTCTAAAGGATCGAAAATGGAACAGAAGATAGGAAAAGGCAGAAGAAGCTAAAAGGCTGAAGAAACAAAAGATAAAAGAAGTTCATAAACAGTAACCCAGAAGAAGTTTATGAATAGTAAACTAAAAGAAGAAAAAGACAGAAGAAGCAAGTCGGCAAAATACAGAAGATAGCAAAAGACAGAAGAAGTTCATAAACAGTAACCCAGACGAAGTTTATGAGCAGCAACTCAGAAGAAGCAAAAGACAGAAGAAGCGAGTCGGCAAAACACAGAAGAAGACGTGTCAGCAAAACACAAAAGAAGACGCGTCAGTAAAACACAGAAGAACCAAAACCCAAAAGAAACAAAACCCAGAAGAAAACACGTAAGCAAAATATAGAAGAAGTAAAACCCAAAAGGAACGAAACCCAGAAGACGACATGTCAGCAAAACACAGAAGAAGACGCGTCAACAAAACACAGATGATACAAAACGCAGAAGATACGAAAGCCAGACGATACAAAACGCAGAAGATACAAAACATAGACGATACCAAAAGATAGAAGATACAAAAGGCAGACGATATAAAACACAAAAGAAGATGACATCATCACAAGGAAACCTAGAAGGAGATGACGTCATCATAGAAGAAGCAAGAAGGCGGAAGATCTAACTTCTCTCTTATACATCTTCCCTTGTAATGACCCTGATTTTCAGTTCAGACGTCCAAAATTCCATACTATATATCGTTGGAAAGCTAAAAGAAAGGTCAACAACTTACTAGTAGATACATTTTGCCTAAATCAGCCTAGATTAATCCAGGTTTTTCACTCAAATACAGAACATGAATTTTTTACATTCATTCAATATACTGCACCCAGTTTTTATCTTCATGATAAACTTTGAGATTCATAAAGACCGAATTTAAATTCGATGTCTTCATAAGAAATGTAGTCACATGTTTTCTAGTTTAATCCAAATTAAGAATCATCTCGTTTGAATAACTGGAAAAGAAGTCGTGGCTGGAGGACTGAAACATTCTCCATAAATATTTTCCAGATCAACCAGCCACCATGTTTCACAATCTTTCCTTAACACAAATCATACTAAGATCACCTTTTTCTACTTCATTTACTCCCCATTCTCAACTCCATCTCAAATCAATAGCATCCGAAGAAAATATATATATAGTCTATGATTAATTATGAATACCAACAACAGAACATACACATATGCACATCTCTTTCGTCAACGTACTACACAAATGCAACTTCATTTTTGGCTTTCATTCTACTTCTAACTTTCACCTTAATTCTTCTTACTTCAAAATATTTTTTCCCCCAGAAGCACCAAAGCAAAACTTGGACATATCCACATTTCTCATTCACTACTTTACTCTTGTCTATCATTTCTAATTCAAAAATCTTCATTCATTTATTCTTTACTCATGACTACTTGCCAAAATTTCTCCTTTAAATAGTTTTAACTTCTATGAAACATTCGGGGTCCAACAAAAATTTTCCTAAGAGCAACATGAAGGAAACAAGGTAAGTTCGTTATGGCAATGTGGACTTCATGCCGCGGCGCCAAAAGGAAAATCAAGCAAAGATAGAAATGAAAAACTAGACTAACAAACACACAAAAGACACAAGCTGGATACTCAGTTCACTTATAAATCATATACAAATCATCAAGCACCAAAATAGCTCAAGAAAACGAAGTGCAACGTAATCAATCACATCAATTCCTTATACTTGAAGATGTATCATGCATAAAGCCAAAAAGGCACAACAAACATAAAATGGAAGAGGAATTATTGAATTGAAAAGCTGCTTAAACTAAAAGCTAAACTAATTTCCTATTGAATTGGTTTCTCCTCCATACTTATTCAACAAACTAATGCATCCACAATGTCATACTCAGTCATAGAGAAAAAGTAAGTAAACAAGTGAGGGGCAGAAATTACTTGACGATTACGGAGGATCCTAGGTCTCCTAGTGAACGTTTGGTAGATAGTCGTGCTGTGGTGAGACAACTTGACCACTTGCTACTTCGGTGTTATCATCCACAATTCTAGATTCACCTAAAACATTAACGGAATACGTTTTCACCTAAAATATTAACGGAAAACCTTTCTCCCAAAGGGTCATCAATGACAATTAAAGCATTCAATGATTTAAGTGTAAAGATAGAGTAAACATGTTAGAGTTCAAACTCAAAGCATACATCATCAATAACAATATCAAGCATGTTAACTCCTAAAAGAAAATAATCCTTATTGGGATGTTTCATTGCTTCGTACATGTTAAAGCTCACTTGTTGGTCGCTACCTCCATGGTGATGGAACGTTCTTTCATGCCAATTATAATACTAGCTGTCCTTAAGAAAGGTCTACCGAGAATCAAGGTAGTGTCCTACATAACTTCAAAAGACATGTTAAGTACATAAAAATCAACTAGAAAGACCAAACACTTTACCTAGACCAAAATGTCATCTATGATGCCCACTGGATGCCTAAGAGACCTATCAACCATTTCTAACACTACAGATATAGGCTTTAGACTTTTGACTCCTAATGATGTGTAGATAGACTTAGGCATCATATTAATGGACTCCCCTAGGTCTAACAAGGCTCTTTCTATAGTAATTTTTCCTATGGTGCATGGAATGGTGAAAGATCCAGGGTTTTGGCATTTTACTGGTATTTGGGGTTTGAACAATGCAAACACATTTGAACGGACTTGTACTCTTTCTTCATTCTGAACTTCTTTTGTTGGTGCATAGGTCCTTAAGATATTTAGCATATGCGGGAACCCTTTTCACTAGATCAAGCAAAGGGATGTTAACTTCTACTTTCCCAAACAAATTAATGACATCTTTCTCATGTTTAAAATTAGTCCTCCTTTTGATAAGCAAATACGAATTGAGAAAAGGAAGGTATTTCAGGCTTACCTCCTTGAAGTTTACTTCATGGGCTCCTTGCTTGCTTGATTCCAGGTTGGTTTAAGAATTCTCTTCCTTGATCTTTAATTTTTTTGACTCCATTTCAATCAAAAGTGCTCTCTCTTTGGAACTTTCGGACATCTTGACTCTCTCATTTGTTAAAGGCAATTCTCTACTCTCAATCTTCTCTTTATCTTCTCCCTCATCTTGATTTCTGAACCTCACTTGTTTCCCATTTCGGAGGGTTATAAAATTCAAGCTTTTGGGGTTCATAACGGCATTAGAGGGCATAGTTCCACTACTTCTCGCTTGGTTCTCACTCGTGCTATTGGATAATTGAGTGACATAGGAGTTGCTATTCTCAGTCTCCTATTGCTCCATTCACTTTTCTAGAGCATTAAACCGAGCAACATTTTTTAAAGATTCCTATTGAATGAAAGAGGCTATTAAACTAAATAAGTTGGTGGAAGTACCAGCTCCTCCACCTTGTTGAAATCCGTTCAGACCTCTTCTTTCTTCATTCCTCCAACTGAGCCTAGGATTTGCTTTCCATCCCTCGTTATAAGTGTTGAAATAGGGGTCCCATTTCTGATTGGGCTGACCCTAATATACAACAGACACCTCTTTATAACGTTCAAGACAAACACTAGATATGTGCATTACTGACCCACAAGTATCACAATTGGGTGCAGTAAGATCCATAGATGGTATTGGGCGATAAACACTCATGTTTTTCGGTTTTGCAGTGAGTCACTTTACTATCCAAAGAGTCTACTTTAGACTCCAGATTTTCCATTCTTCTGGATTGGGCTGTTGAAGCTCCCAACTCATGTACACCTCTAGTATCTCTAACACTATACTGTTAGTGATTTAAGGCCATCTTTTTAATCAAATCCTATGCCTCTGAAATTGTAAGGTCAATCAAAGAACCTCCCAATGCTACATCTAGCATACCTTTATCTTGACTTTTTAGCCCATCATGAAAATACTACACTAACTACTCATCAGGTATCTGATGGTGGGGGCATCTGGACAATAAGTCTTGGAAGCGGTTCCAATAGGCATAGAGTGACTCATCATAATCTTGATGTGCTTAATAGATCTCCTTCCTCATTGATGAAGTTTTGAAGTTCAGAAAATATTTCTCCATAAATGCCTTTCACAAATTGGCCTAACTATGGTAGGCATTCACCACATGCCTTGGGAAGCTCATATACCTCTCCCTTGCTTTTCCCTTCAAGGATAGGTGGAAAATCTTCCATAATACTTGATTAAGTGAAGCTCCTATAGGTTTCATACTTTGACAAATCATGGACAAAGATTGCAAATGGATGTAGGGATCTTCTCCTGTCAAGCGAAGAAATTTAGAAAGAGAGTTAATAAGCAATCCTTTAACTTCACAATTCACGTCAAAATTTGAACAGGCAATAGTAAATGGGTCATAGTTCACATCAGATGTAGTTGCTTCCCTAATGGTCCTTCTTCTTTGCTTTCTGTTATTCTCACCAACTCACTCCTGCTTCCCATTTCCTCCATTATCACCATTACTAGGTTGATTGGCATTAAGGTTAGGATTTTGCAGAAAAGCTAGATTCTCAGCCATTATCACTCCTTCTAATGATTCACTCTCACTACTTGGCTAACTAGATTCTTCTTCAACAACTACCTGGCTTCTCTCTTTTTCTCTCCTCTCCTTTCTAATCTTTCTCAAACATCTCTCAATTTTAGGGTAGAAAGGTTAAATTTTGGTTTTCCGGGGCATGCACGGGATCAATTCAAAAGAAAATAAAATGTAACAAAATTTACTTGCAAGTTCATAAAGTTAAATAAAAAGAAGAGATGTGATGGATGCAAGTATGTAGGTGTGTGAAAGTATGTATGAAAGTAAAGTATGAAAGTAAAGTATGTATGTATCGAAAAGCAATCAAAGAAATGTTCAAAATGTTATGGGTGCAGAAATGCTAAGTATGAAAACTGTAAAAAGTTTAGTATTCTATTTGTTTGTATTTTCAAAATTTTATGCTATGCAAAGAAAAGGAAATCCTATACTATTGACAAGTATGAAGCTAAACTATCTAGAATGCAATCTAAAGAACAGGTTCCTAACCTCACTTAGTAGTAAAATGACAAAAGCTAACCTAGAGAACCAATTGTTTGGTTCCCCGGCAACAGCAACATTTTGATCCAGACCTTAGTTCGAACCCTTAGATATCAAATCAAAAATAGAATCCAAGGATTGCAATATAGGATGCAACCTCGAGTCATCTCACTTAATCAAAACCTAAATGAATGAACCTAAGCTAACCTATATGTCATGAAATGCGATCTAAATTGATAAGGAGGGGAAACCTTAACTGAATTAAATGAAGTTGTAAGAAAAATGTGTAAAATGTATTTTTAGATTTTTGTGATTGGAAAAATAGAAAGATAAAGACAATGATCAAATGGTGATAGTATCCTATTAAAAATGAGCTTTGGCTATCATAGTTCGAAATCAATTTTCGATGGGAGTGGGAATCACTAGGTTTCAAATGGGTAAACCTTAAAGAACTCTTTAAGTCTAAGGTCTTAATCAATGAACTCCATTTCTTAAGACCTTGTTAAATGCCCTTAGTTTGTGTAGTGGGTAAGTCAATGCAACAACTCATTTTGGGATCTCAAATCAACTCAATATCAAACACATCTATACAAGGTAAAAGAGATTTAACAAGATCGCAAATAGACATATATGAGACTTCATATATTTAATCTCAAAGTTCTACATCAACAAATCCCAACCACACATTGAATATGCAACACTTGATAAAACTCTAATCAAGAATGTTCAACTACAAATTACAAATCCTGAGCCTAGGATTTCATAAATCATAGCTAAACATGGATTAAGCTACTCTTCTTTTAAGCCCGTTGAACTCAAGCCGTTGCTACATCTTCAAAAGGAGAGAGGTACCTAGCCACGCATAGCTCCAAGAGATTTCACAACTGAGAACTCACTGGAGTTACCCATGGTAACAACCGATAGTGGAAAAGTGGAAGAAAATGGTATGGAAGAGAGAAGATGATGGTGTGCGTAGATGGAGATGAATGAGATGATGGTATAGTAGTATGAAGTGTGTCGGCTCTCTCCCCCTTGTAACCTAGCCTAAAATAGGTCTTTTTCATAAAATGGATTGATAGATTGGGTTGCACAGTCAGTTAGTTTGGTGAAAATGTTCTAGGCTTATGCCAATTTGAAGGTTTCTCTGCAGTGAGAGGATGAGTTCACCCAGTGAACTTTTCCCGAAATATTTATTAAGTCAACTTCAACTTTCTTCGCGGTGCAAACATTATCTTCGTTGCGGCAAACTTTTCTCAAAAGGTCTCTTCAGTAAATCTTCAGATTTCTCTTCAACGAAACATCAACGTCGCCGCGACGAACTTGCCTATTTCCCTCGTTGACTTGTTGCCTTGTCACCTTGTCCTTCACTCTGTAGCTCTACTTCTTGAGAAAAATAGTAGTTTACAGTAACAACTGTTTTAAAAAATCAATTTAGCGCAATTACTAATTATTTGTGACAATTTTACCTCAAACTACATAAATTCAAGGCAAGCACTCAAGAGTACAAAATTTGAGAATAAGAGCCAAGAAGTATAATAAAAACCATCAAATTGTCACTAATTGATATAGGAAACTTAGGTTCAATCAATAATGGAAATTAAAGAAGGAGGACCATTAGAGAAGCGACTACCTCTTATGTGAATTATGATCCGTTTACTACTGCTTGCCTAATTTTGATGTGAATTTTAAAGTTAAAGGACTGCTTATTAACTCTCTTCCTAAATTTCATAGCTTGATAAGAGAAGATCCCTACATCCACTTGCAATCGTTGTCTATGATTTGTTAGAGCATGAAATCGATGGCAGCTTCTCTTAGTCAAGTACTATGGAAAGTCTTTCATCTATCATTGGAGGATAAAGCAAGGGAGTGTATATAAGCCTTCCAAGACATATGACGAATGCCTACCATAGTTGGGCCAATCTGCGAAAGGCATTCTTAGAGAAGTATTTTCGGGCCTCCAGAACTTCATCAATGAGGAAGGAGATTTACTCAACATGTCAAGATTATGATGAGTCCCTCTACGAATATTGGAAATGTTTTCAAAAAATTTTGTCCAGATTCCCCCCACCATCAAATACCCGATGAGTAGCCAGTGCAATACTTTTATGATGGACTGAAAAGTCTAAACAAAGGTATGTTGGATGCGGCTTCAAGAGGTTCTCTTATTGAGCTCATAGCTTCGGAGGCATGGGATCTAATTAAGAATATGGCTCTAAATCACCAACAGTACAGTGTTAGAGACATTAGAGGCGTGCATGAGTTGGGAGCTTCAATAGTCCAATCCAGAAGAACGGAAAGTTTGGAGTCTAAGGTTGACTCTTTGGAAAGTAAAGAGACTTTGCAGTTGTCCTTCATCATTGCAGAGTTGAAAAATATGAGTGTGCATCATCCGACACCTTCTATGGATCTTACTGCACTTAGTTACGATACTTATAGGTTAGTAATGCATATCTCTAGTGTCTACCTCGATTGTTATGAAGAGGTGTCTGTTGTTTATCAAGGTCGGCCCAATCAGAAATGGGATCCCTATTCCAACACCTATAATGAGGGATGGAAAGAAAATCCTAGATTCAGTTGAAGAAATGAAGAAGGAAGAGGTCCAAACAGATTTCAACAAGGTGGAGGGGCTGGTTCTTCCACAAACTAGTTCCACTACCAACAGCAAGCTCTAACTATCCCACCAAAGGAAGACATTAATCAACTTCTGTATAACATGATGGCATTGATAAAGGAGGAGAGTACTTCGAATAACAACCAGTTCAACGCCATAGCCTCTCTGATTCAATAAGATTCTTCTAAAATTGTTGCTTGGTTCAATGCTTTAGAGAAGAGAATGGAGCAATGGGAGATGAAGGTTGAGAATATCAACTCCTACGTCACTCAACTATCCAACAACATGAGTGAGAGTCATGCTAGGAGCAATGGAACTATTCCCTCCAATATTATTATGAACCCCAAGAGTTTGAATGCTATAACTCTTCGAAATAGGAAGCAAGTGAGGTTCAGTAATCAAGATGAGGCAGTAGATGAAGAAGAGATTGAGTGTTAAGAATTTCCTTCAACAACTGTAAGAGTCAAGAAGTCTAAAAGCTCCAAGGAGAGAGCACTTTTAACTTAAACGGAATCCAAATCTTTAAAGAGCAAGGAAGCAAATTCTGAAAGCAACTAGGAATCAAACAACCAAGGAGCCTATGAAGCCAATGATAAGAAGGTAAACCTTAAAAACCTTCCGTTTCCTAATTCATATTTGCTAAGTAAAAGGATGACTAATACTAAACATAAGAAAGATATCATTGATTTGTTTGGTGGAGTAAAAGTTAATATCCCTTTGTTTGACCTTATGAAAAGTCATGCATATGCTAAGTACCTTAAAGACCTGTGCATTAACAAAAGGAAATTCAGACCAAATGAAAGAGTGTAATTCAACTCAAATGTGTAATTCAACTCAAACTTTAACAGGCTCTTTAAAGTTACTAAGTATCCATCTTACACCATTTTCTTGTCAGTCATGTTTCTCTGTTGAACATTTATTTCTGTCTTGCCTGAATTTTCCTTTCGGGTAAACTTCACCGCGATGTGGATTCCACGTTACCACAACGAACTTACTATATTCCTTCATGTTGCTCTCAGGTGAATTTCGACATAGCGTGGATTCCACATCGTTGCAGCAAAAGTTCCTCACACCCTTTATGTAGCTTCGGGTAAATTTTGTCATGGCATGAAGTCTACGTCGTCGCGACAAAGATACCTCATTTCTTTCTGTTCCTTTCGGGTTAATTTCGTCGCGGCGTGCATTCCACATCGACGCAATGAACTCCCTATCATTCTTCTCTATTTTTTTGGATTAATTTTTCTGCGGCGTGAGCTAGATTTTGACACAGCGAAACATCAATATTTTGTTGTTTTTGTGATTAGGTTAAATTCGTCGTAGTGAAGGTTTAATCTGTGCAAATTTTACCTAATGAAATAACCATTCCACCCCTATTTTCTCTTAACCTTTTGTACTCCCTCAATCCTTTTCTGTCATTTCACACATCCAAACCCCTATTTAACCCTTCCAACCCCCCTCCTTCCTTCCTCACCTTCGCTTTCACTATGGCGCACCTCTAGTGCTTTAACCCAACGTCTTCCTTTTGACTTTCTGCACAGCTTTAAATCTTTCATAAGTGCTTCTTCTCTCCCTTTTTCCTAGTTTTTGTAGTGTTTAGGATAGACTAGGTTGTCTATCTTATTTTCCTTTCCATTTTTGCTTTAGACTCATTTTGTTTAGGTTACCAAGGATTGTTGATTATGCTTTTGCTAGTTGCTAAGGTTATTATTTTTAGTTCGCTTTACTCATTTGTTTAGTTATATTTCGATGTGCATTTCCTATAGGACAATGCCTCGAGTTAAACTCCCTACCCCTACTACCCCTCCTGCCCCTCCTAGCCCTCTTAGTAACTCTGATTCCTCAGAGAGTTTTACTTTTGCTGAATTTTTTGAGAAAGTTAAAACTAGGCCTTTCATTAAACAGTGACGTTTTCCGTTAGCTCGCCCTGACAATCCCTTCATCCAACAACTTTTTGTTTCTCAGCTCACAGACTTAGTAAAACCTCATTCTTAAGGTAACGATACATTCGTTCACCATTTTTACACATATGCTAGATTCAATGATACTATGGAAATTAACTTCTGTGGTATTAAAGCATCAAATGCATTCACCACTGCCAATATCAATCACCATTTCAATCTTCCTAACATCCTCCATTGCCATTATGATTAACTCATCCACAACTACCCTTCGGATGATGTTATTTGCACCCTCTGTCAAGAGGGCATCGAATGGCATCAGCCTTGCTATTACTAACTTTACCTCAAAGGATCTAATCTTTGACCTGTGGCTCGTCCTTGGCTTCATTTAGTTTGCAACAATATCATCCTGACCACTCAACTTGTATATGTCACCAAACAATAAGCTTTACACTTCTACCTCTTAATGACTAGTCGCTTGGTTGATATAGCTGATCCTATGGCCTTGGCCCTTCATGACTCCATCACTACGGCCAAATTCACCAATGCCATCACCTTTCCTTACCTCATCTCCAACATTTTTCGAGCACACAATGTCTCGAAGTTTGATACTGGCAGCTATTTTGAGCCGACCCCACTCTTTAGGTATGCTTGCCTCAAGTAACCTACCATTCACCCACCTCGTCCCTCCACCCATGTTCATGATATTGGTGCAACCTCTACAGCTGCGGCACCAGTTGAGGATGATCCTCTAACTCAGAACAGTCCTAAACTCGTTATTTTATAGACCCTCGCTGGTAAAGTCTATAGACTTTGTGCGAATCTCTACCATCTCTGAGATACTCTCTTCTAAAAGATAGCCCGAAAGAAGGAGAGAGACGCTTTATATGATTAAGAGAGGTAGTATCGCCGGTGTACGGATGCATTGCTCGCCGAGCATTTTCATTTCTAGTTACCATTTGACGAAGATGACCCCCTGAGTGGCGCTGGCACATCTAGAGTAGGTCCATTTGGATCTGGGGATGATCTTCCTATAGAGTAGCTTGAGTCATTTGTTCTTTTTGTCTTAGCTAGTCATGTTTTAGTTTTTATTCTATTGGATACTCAATTACATTGTTGTTATTCACAGAATTAATGGCCAGTTATTTATATGATTCTCATTGTGCTTTTCCCGGTATATTGTTATTCAATAGCCTTCCTCTTGCTTTTCAATACATCATGGTGTTTTGATTGTTATTCACATTGAGGACAATATGATGTTTAAGTGTGGGGGAGGTTATTCCATTTTGACATTTTTCTTTATACACCATTGCTTGTACAAGTCATTTGTGTGTCCTCTGCAAATTTTTTAAACTTCGTAATTGAGGTGAATTGTATGTTTTTCATGTGTTTCTTTTTCTTTGCAATATTTTGCCCAACAAGCTTTTGGTTTCGTCGCAGTGACACTGCTAATTTTTAGTTCACTGCGGCGAAGTCAATGAAAAAGACATTTTCTATTTTAATTCCCTCATTTCAATAATTCTCCCAAATTAAATTCTTCTCACACTTTTGTCTTGAAGATTTTATAAATTTCAAAGTTGTCCATGTGTTTTTAAAAAGCTATCTATGTTTTTAAATGATATTTGATTTTGGTTAATTCCATTTTCAATGTTTTCACGAGAGACAAGTGAGGGTACACTAAGAAAGCAGCACTATGCATTTTTAAACCTTGAGATTGCTTAATTGAGATGATAACCTTGTTGGAAGGATATTTGGGCCTGAATTATTTCATTTTTTGTGTATCTGCTTAATTTCATCTCTTTAGAACTTGTTCTAATTCTTGATCAAAGCTTGATGAACTAAAATTTTATTAATATGATAGAGGCATTCTTTTTAAAAACCCTACTTATCTAAACATAAACCTTAAACACTTAACCATTGCTAGCCCCTTTGAGCCATCTTTTGAGTGCATGCATATTTCACAATTAATGTGAATCTCTTGTCTCCAATTAAAGATGATCTAAAAAAACAAAGGTTTCTATACAAAAGAAAAGAAAGAAAAAGTTCAAAAAAAAAGCTTTCTCAAAAGGGAAAAGTTATAAAAAAATGTGTTAGATTATGTTTGTTATTTGTTTAAATATTTTCTTAAGCATAGTTAGCATTTGTTTCATGTGGAAAATAATTCTGATGCATGTACTCATTTTTCTTCTTCTATCTAATAAATTTCATTTAGCCTTCTGTATGTTACAACCCTGAAAGTTCTATTGATTCTCGAAATTATAGTTCTTATGGTGGAGAGGTAGAATTATCATAAGCTTATGGAAGAGAATGAGCTAAGCAGATTGCAGAATGAAATTATCCCAAGAAAAATGAGTTGAGAGATTAAACACATTTCCTCGAGAGAAATCTCTCTTGCCCAATCTCTTGGATTAAATAGTTATAGTGTTTATTTTTTTAGCGCTTTTTTAGTCTGCTTGGGTTGATTTTTTAGGAAGTGATTTAACTAAATCTCTACTCTCATTTTTAAGCATGGTTGGTATTTTCTTTTACACTTGTGTCTCTTTGACTTTTATAAGCTTTGTCTAGGAGTACAAAGGTCTAAGTGTGGGGGAATTTTATTGAACCTAAGTTTCCTATATCGTTTGGTGACAATTTCATAGTTTTTATCATACTTTTTGGCTCTTATTATTGGATTTTGTGCTTAATTTAGCTCATGAATGGTTTTTTTTGAATTAAAGTAGTTTGAGGATAAAATTGTCTCAAATAATTAGTAATTTCATTAAATTGATTTTTAGAACAATTGATACTGCAAACTACTTTTTTTCATTGTAGGGCATTCAAGAAGTAGAGCTAAAGAGTGAAGACAAAGAACACAAGTCAACGAGGGTAATAAGCAAAGTTCGTCGCGGTGAGGATGATGTTTCACCACAATGAAATTAGAAGATCTTTGAACAAAACTTTCGGGCAAAGTTCTTCACGATGGGAATCATGTTTTCATCGTGATGAAATCAACAGATTATTGAGGAAATCTTTTAGGAAAAGTTTGCCGCGGCAAACTCATCCTTTCGCCACAGTGATACATTCAAATTGACACTAGACTTGAACCATTTTTAGAAAATTAACTAACTTTGCAACTCGATCCAATAACCCGTTTTTGAAAAAAACGTATTTTGGGCTAACATACAAAAGGCGAGGGGGAGAGCCGACAGACATAACATTCATATATCATCTTCCACACCCATCACACCATTGCCTTCTCTCATACCCACCTCATTTTCTTCCATTTTTCATTGTCGACTTCTACCAGAGGTGCCTCTGATTGTTTCTCGGTTCTGAAGTCTCTTAGAGCTATACGTGGCTAGGCATCTCTCTCCTTTTAAAGATGTAGCAATGGCTAGAGTTTAAAGAGCTTAAAAGGGAAGTAGCTTAGTTCATAGTTTAGCTATGATTTATGAATTCCTAGGTTTAGGATTTGTAATTTGTAGTCAAACATACTTGATTATAGTTTAATCAAGTGTTGGATATTCAATGTGTGGTTTGGATTTGTTTATGTAGAACTTTGAGCTTAAATATATGAAGTCTCATATATGTCTATTTATGATTTTGTTGATTCTCTTTTATCTTGCATAGTTATGTTTGATATGGAGACGATTCTAGATTCCAAAGTGACTTGTTACATGGACTTACCCACTACACACACTAAGAGCATTTAGCAGGGTTTTGAGAAATGGAGTCCCATTGATTAAGATCTTAGACTTAAAGGGTTCTTTAAGGTTTACCCATTTAAAAATTAGTGATTTCCACTCCCATCAAATTAATTTCGATCTATGATATCCAAAGCTCATTTTCAATAGGATTCTACCACTCTTTGATCATTTGTCTTAACCTTTCCATTTTCTACTCCCATAAATAAAAAAAAATACATTTTACATATTTTTCTTACAATTCAATTTAGTACAGTTAATGTTTTCGAAGATCAAAACCCCCTCCCTACCAAATTAGTTTGCATTTCATGACACATAGGTTAACTTAGGTCCATTCATTTTGGGTTCCGATTAAGTGTAAGGACCCGAGGTTGCACCCTATATTGCAAGCCTTGGATTATTATTTTTATTAGACCTCCAAGGGTATGAACAAAGGTCCGAATTAGCTCTATCTTAAAATATGAGACAGCTTATATTTTGACTAATATTTTTTAATAAACTTATTATAGGATGGATTATGTTGAAGGCATGTATTTTGATAAGTTCATTATTTATGAAGAACATTATGGTTTGTTTATAACAACATTTAATGATATGTAATGTATGTTTGCATGAGTTGCTAAATTGCATGTGAGGAATGTTTGGTATGATTTGGATTGTTTCATTTTTGTTTTTTGTAGCATCTGCATATCCTCCCAGGGGATATATGGTTGTTACATTGTTTGGTATTATAGCATGGTTTAAGTGATTGTGGTTTAACTAGTGTTTAAATATTGCTTGTACTTGGTTATAAGAGTTGTGTTTGGCCTAATATGGTTTGTCCCATAAGTCAGTTTTAGATTAAGGTATGGAAAGGTCTCATGAGGCTGTTGATGAGGTTGCTAAGAGTAATACTCCTACGTGATCTTATCCATCTATATCTGGACCCTCTGGGATATATCGAGATGAATGATGATCTACCAAAGTGTGAGAAAATGAAAGTTTGTTGAAATCCCGATATAGGAGATACTACATGGTTCAATATGTTGGAGATAGAGCTAGTGTATTTGCATTCATGGTTATATTAAGGAATATAAGATTAGGATTATACTGTGGTTGTATACCTTTAAATTAATGTGGAAGTAAATAAATTTTTATGGATTTAAAGGAGAAAAGAATAAAGATGTAAGTAAAAATGATGGGATTTAAAGTGTATAAACAAAGTTAAAACAAAACCAAAATTTCTATTACCTTGAGAAGTTAAACTTGGAACCGGAATGGTTGTTTAGGTATCATGTTGAACGTTTGTGATTCAGTATAAGGTTATAACATTTGGTTTGATATTAGAATATCATGATGGTTACGAATCTTGTATTTCTGACTTGATTGAGAACGTACTTAAGTAAGATGAAGTAAATGATAGTGATATATGTAGAAGCCCTCAAGATTAAGTTGATCAGTTATTGTGAGTGTACATATGATAATGTGATTGCTTTGGCGAATGATGTTACGATGTCCATATGTAGTATATGCTTGGATATGATAGTAATTGAGGTCAAGGTATCGTCAACTTAAGAAATTTTTTAGTGACCTTTTGAAAATAAATCTGTAGATAAGATGCAACGATCTTGATGGTATATACCAAGGCATAAGAGCAAAATATTATGAATAGTAGAGCAACGACGAATATAGTTGACTGATAAGGATTTCGTGAATAGTACAGATAATTGAGAAAAGAAATCTCTTATATGAGAATTTCACTAAATTGTATCATAGAGATCAAATGTTCCATTTTTAGGAACAAACGAGTATTGAATGAATTAGATGTGAATATTGGAGTTGAATAAGTATGAGACTTAGGCAAGAGAAGCTAGATATACTATAGAGAGTGCATGTACTTTGTTTGTTATAAAGTATCCAAACTATGTTATTATGTTCTTGAACATAAGAGGACACTATTGCTATTGTTAGAAGGACTTAGGTATTCTATGCTAGAATGTTCAGGTGGTACAAGTCAAATTCGATGTATGTGTATAACAATTATCAAACTAGTATGATAACTTATTAGTTAGTTCTTCCTAAAAAATTGGTTTAGCTGCATGATGTGTTTTATGATTATATGTTGAGAAGATATCATTCTGATGATATACATAAGATTCTTATGCACGAAATTCAAGTACAACTGGAATCAATAATGAGGGCTCACTATCCTCAGTTGTTCTTATCAAATATGAATTTCGAGGACAAAATTCTTGTTGGACCCCGAACTTTTCTTGAAAATGAGAAATTATGAAATTAAATTAAATGAGAAATTGGGTAGCGAATGTAATGCCCTATTTGTGTGTAGGATTGTTTTAAATTGTATAAACGTTGAATTGTGGTGAATATTTGAAAATGCATGAGGAAATATGATATGTTTCCTTGTAATGA
>JAOTIZ010037398.1:0-15987 GCA_027123425.1 Erythroxylum panamense | reverse complement strand
CCCTCGCGGGTCACGAGTTCGGATATCACCCTCGATATCGGGTTCGGGTCACGCGGGAGTGGGATGCTACAGTAATTCACTTTCTTGGAATAAAAGGAATGAATTTAAAAAAGTTTGAAGTGATTTAGAGAAATTTTGATTAAGTTATGAATCTAGAAAGTTTAACATAGTTTGATACACCAATATATTGGTGTTCATGTTCTCTATTGTTTTTTAATTTTAAGATTACGTGGTTATGTTTGAAGAGTGTAAGGTGTGTTGATTAATTTCGTATGTTACACAACCATGTTTAAGAGGTATATGCTAGTGTTGTTTATGCTAAAGAACATTTATTCACATTTTAGGCCTATGTTTATATGTGCATTTGCTTCGGATTAAGGATATCACAACTATTAAGTACATGGCCTAATATAAGACTATATACTTGCCCTCCACCTAAAAACTTGATTTTTGAAAGGTAGAGAAAATAATAATTTTGGGAGGTGTAATTAGATGATTTAAAGCTACTAAGAGAACAAAGAACAAGCAAGAAAATACATTTGGAGTAGATTTTTGTCGATTTGAAGTGGATTTTGGTGAAATTAAAAGCTTTTATCATGTTTCTTTTTTTCATTTAATTTTGGCGCCATATCTTTCATGATTAGGAACTAAACTTTTATGGTATCTGGATATGATGAACCCTTGGATGGATTTTATAGTTTGATTTCATTTTAATTCATTTTATTCTTTAGTTCCATTGAAATTCAATGTTTGATTTTATAAATTTGAGATTAACAAATCATTTGTATAAATTAATCTAGCATAACTAAAAAGAGTTCAAACAATTCCAAAGATAAAATGACATAAACCTTTTGAATTAGAGGCAAATCTAATAAAGAAATCTATAAATCGATTAAAGTAATTCTAGAAGTTTTAATTAGGAAGACATTTTAATTAATCAACTTAATATTAGCAATTAATAATTTTAAGAAATATATTAACATAATTAAGGAATTTCTACAGTCCAATGAACTTTAGGTTAAATCATATGTAAGGTCTCATTTACATGAGAAGTTCTAGGGAGATTCACCATCCTGACACTATTGTTATTATTGGTTATTTCTTGGTTTAATCTTTATTCTAGTTAGTTAATTATGTTAATTTGTTTTACTTTTTATTTTAAATTTAAATTCAATCAATCACCATATCTATAATTTGTTAGTTAGATAATTAGAAAAGTGTCAACACTGGTAGTCAAAGTCTCTGTAGGATTAACAATTAGTACTTCTTAACCTATACTATAAAGCGATAAGTGCACTTGTCTAGAAAGATCTATAGGGTAGGAGACCGAAAAATACCAAGTTTTTAGTATTGTTGTTAAGAATATTGATATTAAGAACATTTAATTTTAATTAATCTAGTCATTATTTTTCTTTTGCATATATTTTCTTCTTTGTTTTATTTTATTTTTAATTGTTAATTTCTCTTTATTTTATTTCTATTCTAGAAGCTTGGCTTATTTATGACCTAAAAGAATCTATCTAAATTTGTTGAAGAAGATCTAGAAATTAAGAGAATAGCTCTTTGAACTCTTAGAATGAGATTTAGATAGATGTAAGAAGAATTGGAGCAAGAATTTGAAAATGAGCAACCATAATCATGTTATAGAGGACCATGTCTGAATATGCGAGACCATCATTAACTATAATTAATTCCAAAATCATCAAACTAACTATTATAGCCAACAATTTTTAGATCAAACCAAAAATCATTCAAATGGTGCAATAACTTGTTCAATTTGATAGGTTGTAAGATGAGTACCTGAATAGCCATATGGCAAAATTTCTAGAGATCTAAGATTGAGGTTATTTCCCTTTTCCTAGTGGAATCCAACCAAATAGTAGTTGAATTCTCTTCCTAGTGGATCTATCACTATATGGGACCAGATGGTTGAAAAATTCTTGTTGAAGTACTCTCCATCAGCTTTGAGGAGATACCCACACCGCTGATTTCATATATCGTTATAGGTTCGTACATATTATAATGGTTTGAATCTATCAACCAAGTAGATAATAGATGTAGTAGAAGGTACATTAAATAGTAAGACGCTTAAAGCAACCCAAGAGTTGATTGAGGACATTACTATGATAGTTATTAATGGCATTCCACTTGAGTAAAGCCTAGTAAACTAGCTGTTGTTTATGATGATAATACAGTCATAGCCATGACAATTTAAATTGAAGCTCTTAGTAAAAAGATTGATGGATTATCAATTGTATAATAACTAACTCAGGTGATGCAGTGTGATTTTTTTTTGATAATGCTCATCGACTTTAAAACAATCAATACAATAACACATATAATCCATATAGGAGGAATCACCTATTTTTTCTTGGAGAAATCAACGATAAAAAAGGAAAACCTTATACTAGGATTTTTGTAGCGCCATCCACCTCAAAAGAAGAAATCTAATAGATAGTAAGGAAGCTTGCTTAGCAATACTAAAACAAATCCTAAAGAGCATATGAAGTAAATTTCCTTCAAAGTGACAAGGAAATGAGAGTGGAAGAGAAATAACGTGAGCATGAGAAAGCTATTGAAAATGACAATTTTAGCAACCACCCATTAAATCACAATGATAGCCAACCAAACAAAACCCATTGAGAACTAAATAACCTACAATAGGAGGGACAATATGAAACATATCTACAACTCTTAATTTTCAAAAACATAAATTAGTTTTTGATTGATTTTTTGAAACCCCGTCATTGTTAGTGCTTAATATCACTAGAAATAGCGATAAAAGTTTTATTGGTAATTTACTGTCAATTCTATTAATTTTATGTGGCTGGAGCTATGAGTATTGGGTTTCTAAGAAAATCCTAAGTTTATAAAACATCTTTAAAAATAAACTTATTAAATTTCAGAATTAGGATTGTAATATTAATAATCATATCAAATATGACTGGGTGGCTTAGGGATTCATAGGTGTTCATCTTAACCTTTTTAGATTTCATAATCAAATATAATTCAATTTTAGGATTAGGGTTTTGAATTTCATTACCAAACTTCATATTAATAACAATCAAACACAAAGTCAAGTCATAGAATAGAAGATGACTTTAATATATTGTTAAAAAATTAAGGCAAGATTCGTTTCGTATTTAGTAGAAGAAAAGTGAAACCTTTTCATTTGATTTCCTGAAAGTTAATTAAATTCTATAATGAGATTGATGAATGAACACAATGAATCATAAACATAAATTGTACTTAATTGTATAGTTTGATCATTTTCTTGTAGTTTCTCTCAAACTATTTTTGAAACTAGTTCACTGTAACCATCTTAGTTACATACGTATCCAGCCTCTAATAGTATGTTTGTTTGAACCTTTTAGATTTCATAGTCAAATTTAATTCAATTTTAGGATTAGGGTTTTCAATTTCAATTCCAAACTTCATATTAATAACAATCAATCACAAAGAAGTCATAGAATAAAACATGACTCTAATACATCGTTGAAAATTAGGGCAAGATCCATTTCGCATATAATAGCAGAAAAGTGAAACTTTTTCATTTGATTTCTTGAAAGTTAATTAAAATCTACAACAAGATTAATGCTTAAACACAATAAAACATAAACATAAATCGTACTTCATTTTATAGCTTGATCATTTTTTTTGCAGTTTCTCTCGAATTATTTTTGAAACTGGTTCATCGTAACCATCTTAATTGCACACGTCCAGCTTCTAATAGTATCCAAATAAACAAGTTGAGAGAACTATACAAGTGGTATAAAGATGGATAAGCAAGAAGTGTTAGCTCCTTTAGAGCCTATATTTATAATAAGAATTAGACATTTTGGTAATTTAACTGAAATCTTATTTTAATTTTAATTAAACTTTAATTAGCATTGGAATTAACCCTGATTAAATATCAATTAGGTCTAAATCAAATCTTATATCTAATACTGATCTTTATTTATCAAATATCTTATATTTGATCTTAAAGTTTCTCAAATTTTACATTCAAGTCCAATTTGATTAAATTACATTTCCTCTCTTTAATAATTTTTTATATGTGATTCATCAAGTTCTTGAATATGTTGATAGTAGATATAAATTATAAACCTAAATCGTATTTTTAATTAGATAAATTAAAATTTTCAATTTTTATTTAATTTTATAAATAAATAATTTATATCTATAGATCAAGATTAGTGTCTAACAATACATCATTACCATCCAAATAATAGGAATATCAAAGCAGTTTTGTTTAACCTTTTTGTGCATAAAGTTTTTCGTATAATTTAATATTTTTATTATATAATATTCCGATTAAATGAAGTACAAAATTAATGTATGCTTTATTTATATTAGTTCTCCGCAATTACTAATTAATTATATTGATAACATTTGAAAATTATTTTCAAAATATCTTTTCACCTTGACTAAGAATTTATCAAATTAATACTAATATAAAAACAAGAGAACATTCTCTTTAATCACTTTAGGATAAATACTATATTGATCACTTAACTACCTTCATGTAGTTCACAATATATTCAATGACTACTAATTGAGCTATCTTTGACTATGGTAGATCATAAGTAGTATCAACATATAATAATCTCTAATACGAGATACTTTGAAAATCTCAAATTAAAGTATCACTTGTACATTCATAACAATGAGAATATTTATAAACATACCAATAATTTTTTAAATAGAATTCTCATATCAGGTCAATTCAGTGAATTTATTTTCTATTAAACACTTACATATTTGTTTAAGTTTTTATATAGTTCAATTTACAATATCGATTATTTCATTCATATGGAAAAAACATATCGTATGCTAGTTTTTATGCTCTATTAATGTCTAATCTCAATAGAACAACGATTATAAACAATTTAGAGATAATACATAAATGCAATATAAATCTTATAATTATAATCTCATTATAATTTTATATGTAATGTACATTTATCTCATAAACTTTAACAAATAATCATAAAATAATAAGGAGTGCTTTCAATTAATTATGTCATAAAAATTGCAACCATCTAATTGGATGTGAGACGTAAACTAACAAATTCCTTCAATGCATTTGTTCAATCACAAAATCATAGTTTTATGTTTTATCATATTATAAGATAATCTTGGATAGCCGTTACCCATAATCATTCACTAGGACCTGACTATAAAGTCTTAATACACGAGGAAAATCCACGAAGAGGAAAGATTGATGTGTTAATGTGATATCATAGATCAGAGTCAACTGTGTTTTAACAAGAAACTAATTTATTTTTTAAAAAAGAAGTCACTGTTTTGATTATGTTATAGAACCTTTAAACAATTAAATTTAGAATACACAAACAATAAAGTAATACGTAAAACAAATCAACTATTTCAATTATATTCTAATTAAAAATGGAAATTATCTAAAATAAATTTTCTAAAAATTGAACAAATGACAATTTAAATATTCCATAACACTTTTAAACCTCGTACAACAATTAAAAATTAATTTACTACTTGTTGTAAACTTAATTGCCATGAATCACTACAGCTTGTAGTTGGACTGGGAGGACCTCAATTGTAATTTTCAAAAGAGAAGTTTAAAAGATAACGAAGACTAACGTAAAAACAGCCTTCAACAACATTTTCGCAAATGGCAGTTATTAAGGCAATACTTTCATATCTTCTAACTACCTATGATGGTGATCCGTGAAACAAAACAAGACAGGTCTTATAAACAACCACAAAAATGCTAGTTTCTGTCTTCAATTTTATGATGGAGGTTGTGGTGGAACGAGATTGGATGGAGGAGGTGGTTGCATCATCTGCAGCATAGGAGGCCTTCCTGCCAATTGTTGTGGGGTGGTGGTGGCCGCCAAACTTGTGGTTGGGCAATTCCCACATTCTGCGGGGGAGGCCTTTGAACGACAACAGTCGCTTGAGGAGGTGGCATGTTTGAAGTTGGAGGCCAGAACTGGACCGGGGGTGGAGGCATGACAGGGGGTGGCAATGTTTGTCCAGTTTGTGGTGGTTGACCCTGCCAAGAAGGTTGTCCAGCTACATGCATCGGGGAGAATGCAGCACTTGGAGGTGGAGGGCGGAATGCTGGGACAAGACCCCGAACAACAGGCCTATTTGCAAATGGCCGTTGAGATGCACTAACATTGTTGTTAGCTTGAGGAACACTTGGGAGGGTTGGAGGTCCGCTAGCAAACAATATATGAGGTCTGCTCTTTTGCCCACCTGGATTGCTCGCTGCCAGTACTTTCTCTATACCAAGAACAGGATAGGAATTGCAAGTGTTATGACAATTATCATAATATTAGTAATTATTATTTAATTAGGATTTTGTATTTATGGTTCTAATTTCATTGTATATAGCCGTGACCTAAATTAAGGATGTAAATACTTAATCCTAGGCTAGAATCATGTGAGTATTCTTGTATAAATTCGTGGTTGTATATTATGAAGAGATATACAAAAGAGAATTACTTTCTTTATTCTGGTATGGTATCAGAGATAGGCTCTTTTATCATTCGTTTTCTTTTCTAAACCTGAAAACCTAATTTTCCTCAAACTATGTCAAACACCCCTGTTCTGCCTTCCAATGAGAGTGGATCGACACTCATTGCTGCTGCTGGATCTTCATCTTTGATGAATGATCTCAATTCTGCTTTAACCCCTGAGAAACTTGATGGATCCAATTACACCGAATGGTCCATTAATGCACAAAATAAACTGCGTGGACGTAAGAGGTGGGGATATGTCACTGGTGTGAAATCTGCCCCAGCTGATAAAAATTCCGAGGCGTATGAGACTTGGGAAGATGAAAATTGCCTCGTTAAGTCATGGTTGCTAGATTCAATGACCAAGGAAACAAGAGCCTTGTTTTTGCGTTTGCCTACGGCAAAGGACATCTGGGAAGTGGTGAAGGAGACGTACTCAGTTAGTGAAGATGCCTCCAAAGCTTACAAGCTTCATTGTGAAATCGTCGGGTTGCGCCAAAATGGAGGTTCTGTTATTGCGTTTTTTGGAAAATTACAACGCCTATGGCAAGAATCCGACGCTATTCAAATGTGCCAGATGCAGTGTGCTGCTGATATCGAGGCTTACAAAAAAATGGTAAATGCTCAACGTGTTTATATGTTTCTGGCTGGTCTTGATGCAGGATTAGATGGAGTTAGAGGGAGAATCCTTTCTACTACTCCTCTTCCTAGTCTACAAAGTTCATATGCACTTGTTTGTTCTAAGGCAAATAGATAGGAGGCTATGATGGGTGGAGGATCTGCAGAAGTAATGGCTTTAGCTGCAAAGAAGATGATCAATAAAAGGGACAAAGGACAACGATACTGTACACAATGTCATGCTGAAAATCATTTTGTTGAAAAGTGCTTCAGGTTACATGGATTTCCTGACTGGCATCCTGAGGCCAGGATGAAGAACGAAGGAAAGAATAACTCTGAAAAAAATAATGATAAAAGAGAGGTTGAGAAAGTTGTTGTTGGCCTTGTTGCGAAATCAGGTATATCTAAGTCTAAAATTTCTTCTGTTGTTCTTAGTAATATACACAGGATTATAGATACTGGTGCATCTGACCACGTTTCTTGTGATAAAGATAAATTCATTAATTTTTCTGCCTCTGTTGTAAAAACAGTTATAATTTCTGCTGATGGAGAGACCTCTAAGGTAGAAGGAATTGGTAATATTCCAATTTCTAATTCTTTGACTCTTGAAAACGTACTTTTTGCTCCTACCATGAATTGTAACTTACTTTCTGTTAGCCAAATTACAGCTGCCTTAAATTGTACGGCCTCATTCTCTTCTTCCATATGTCTATTTCAGGACAACACGAGTTTGGAGACGATTGGCAGTGGTAGGCAAAAGGGCGGATTATACTATCTTGATGACTCTCCTGGTTCTTCTACTTCTATTGTCCTCCATGCTAGCACAAATAAAGTTGATCAGAATAAGCTTAGTATTTTGCTTTGGCATAAACGGCTAGGTCACCCTTCTTTTGGCTATCTTAAACATTTGTTTCCCTCTTTGTTTGTTGGATTGTCTTTATCTGATTTTGTTTGTGAGTCTTGTATTCTTGCTAAGAATAAAAGAAATATTTTTCCTAAATCCAATTCTGTGTCAATGTTACCTTTTGATCTTGTTCACACTGATATATGGGGTCCTGCACCTCAGAAAACTTATAATGGAATGCGATGGTTCATTAGTTTTATTGATGATTATAGTCGTGTTACATGGATTTTTTTAATGAAACAAAAAAGTGAGGTTTCTTGTGTGATTCAAAATTTTCTTGCTATGATTCAAACTCAGTTTCATAAAACTGTTAAAGTTTTACGTTCAGACAATGGCGGAGAATATGTTTCAAATGATTTGAAACAATTTTTTAACGAAAAAGGAATCATACATCAAACTACTTGTCCTTATTCACCCCAGCAAAATGGGACTGCCGAACGGAAAAATCAACATATTCTTAATATTACTCGCTCCTTGTTAGTTAGTAGCAATGTGCCTATTTGTTTTTGGGGTGAAGCTATGTTAAGTGTTGTGTATGTGTTAAACAGAACTCCTTCAAAAGTTGTGAATTTTGAAACTCCTTTGAGAAAACTTTCTGAAAAATATGAACTTCCTTCTATTGTGCATTTACCTCCTAAAGTTTTCGGATGTGTTTGCTATGTTCATGTTCATTTACATCTAAGAACTAAATTTGATGCTAGAGCCTTAAAGTGTGTTTTTTTAGGATATGGTACTCATACTAAGGGATATAAAGCCTACCATCCTGAGACTAAGAGAATGTTTGTTTCTAGGGATTGTGTTTTTAATGAACAACTTTATTTTTATACACCTAATATGCATCCACTTCAGGAGGGGACTGAATCTGATGAAGTTGATACTGATATTATGTTGTTTAATTCTATTTCTAATTGTTGTGATACTGTGATTCCTAATCTAGCCGAACCTAGTGTTGAACTTGAATTTAATACTACTGAGGGACAAGGTTTAGTTAATCCAATAAGTGAAAATGCAGGGATGATTAATATTGAACCCATTGATCAAGCCGAGTCTCTTGATAGTATTCTCCCCCCTGGTGCTCAACCACAATTATCGTCACCAAACCAGGTAAATAATTCTGAACCTATTACTTCGGAATTTGAAATAGTTAGGATAATTGAGCTTGAACCAGAGCCTAGTATTGACTATTCTTTACCCCATCGGATTAATAGAGGCAAGCCACCCATACAATATGAACCCGAAATTTCTTCCAAATCTAAATACCCGATTGCAAATTACATCTCTACTCATAGGTTGTCTAAGTCTTATGCACTGCTTGTATCAAAACTTTCCTCTGTCTCTATTCCTAAGAATGTACAGGAGGCGTTGGAAGACTCTAGGTGGACCAAAGCTATGGATGAGGAGATGCAAGCATTAGAAAAAAATGGGACATGGAACTTATGTGATTTACCCGAAGGTAAAAAACTTGTGGGTTGTAAATGGGTTTATGTTGTGAAGCACAATGCCGATGGTTCTGTGGAACGGTTTAAGGAGAGGTTAGTTGCTAAGGGCTTTACTCAATCCTATGGAATTGACTACCAGGAGACATTTGCCCCAGTTGCAAAATTGAATACTGTAAGAATTCTGTTATCCTTAGCTGCTACTATGAAATGGCCCTTATTGCAATTTGATGTAAAAAACGCCTTCCTACATGGTGAGTTGGAAGAAGATGTGTATATGGAATTGCCCCCAGGTGTAAAGAAGTATAAAGGGAGTAATAAGGTTTGCAAGCTGAACAAAGCCCTTTACGGCCTTAAACAATCTCCTCGAGCATGGTTTGGGAGATTCACGAAGGCAATGCTAAATTTTGGTTTCTGTCAAAGTAATGCCGATCATACACTGTTTCTGAAAAAGAATGGTAATTATGTTACTGCTCTTATAATATATGTAGATGACATGATTTTGACAGGAGATGACGAAGTTGAAATCGATCGAGTGCAAAAATACCTGGCAAATGAATTTGAAATGAAACATTTAGGGGACTTAAAGTACTTCTTGGGAATTGAAGTGGCTAGATCCAAGGATGGGATTTTTTTGTCACAAAGGAAGTATGTCTTAGACCTACTAGTTGAAAGTGGTATGATGGATTGCTGTCCGGTTGACACACCAGTTGAGCAAAATTTAAAATTATGTTTGGGAACTGATGGTGATACAAAAACCGACAAAGAGAGATATCAAAGACTTGTTGGTAAGCTAATTTATTTGGCACACACAAGACCTGATATAACATTTGCTGTTAATATTGTAAGCCAATACATGCATGATCCGCGTGAATCCCATTTGGCTGCTATGAGAAGAATTCTTCGGTATTTGAAAGGATGTCCAGGAAGAGGTGTTTTATTTAAAAATCATGGTCACCTCTGTGTAGAAGGCCACACCGATGCTGATTGGGCAGGTTGTGTAGATGACAGGAGGTCCACTTCTGGTTACTTTATGTTTGTTGGCGGAAATTTGGTAACCTGGCGTAGTAAGAAGCAATCTATGGTCTCAAGGTCCAGTGCTGAGGCTGAATTTAGGGGCATGGCTTTGGGTATATGTGAACTTCTTTGGATCAAGAAATTATTGAAGGATATCGGATTCGAGTTACAAACTCCTATGAAACTATTTTGTGACAATAAATCAGCAATTGAAATTGCATTCAATCCTGTTCAACATGATCGGACCAAACACATAAAGATTGATCGTTTTTTCATAAAGGAACAGTTGGAGAATAAAGTTATTGAATTGCCATTTGTGAGATCAAATCAACAGCTTGCAGATGTCTTAACAAAAGGGGTATCTAAGCAAGTTTTTGAAGAATCTGTGAACAAGCTGGACATGACAGATATACATGCACCACCTTGAGGAGGGGTATTAGTAATTATTATTTAATTAGGATTTTGTATTTATGGTTCTGATTTCATTGTCTATAGCCGTTACCTAAATTAAGGATGTAAATACTTAATCCTAGGCTAGAATCATGTGAGTATTCTTGTATAAATTGGTGGTTGTATATTATGAAGAGATATACAAAAGAGAATTACTTTCTTTATTCTGGTACATAATCCACCACAATTCAAAAGGAATATCCAGGCCAGGGCACAAGGAACGAAAGGAAAACAATTGATCAGGACTCACCTGCTGGAGTGCCATGGCGCTCTCCTTTAGTGTCTTTCTTGTACGAATAAGATACTGTTGTCTGACGGTTGCACAGATATTGGCCATTCATTGCTTGTGAAAACCTAGAATTCCTCCAATTAAATCTTTATTTAGCATAGATGAAATGCCTGACAGTCCTGAATTTCTTAGGATGCTATGAAAATTATATTGCTGCTTCTCAATCCCTTCTTATTGAACATTTACCAATTAGCTATCACATCAAACCCTCAGCTAGGAGCACAATTCGATAGTAATTTCTGCAAACAGAATTTATAAACCATTAAGAAGATTTACAAGAAAAGAATGTTCAAGTAAAGAGGTTACCTCAATGGCTGCATCAGATGCATCAAAAGAATCGTAACTAATGAAACCAAAACCGCGAGAATTTCCAGTCTCAGGATCTCTCATGATCTGTAAAAGGTCCACACATCATAATATAATAAAAAAAATGAAGGCCAAATGCTGTTACAAAACAATATACTGCTTCAAAAGGCAATGTTAGTCACTTGAATGGGAGATATGTTATGCTTAGAGCATCGAACCTTAATGATGTAAAAGCTAAATGAGCATTCAAATGAAATCAGCGTATGAGGCCTACAAGGGTCATTAAGATTGCATTATCTTTTATCATCTAAAGTGGCAAGTGATTTCAGAGAATCACTTAAATATTAACACTCATTTGGTCTACATGATGTAGCTTGGAAAAAGCCAGGTCAAGCGAGCATATTTTTGCCACTGTCATAACATCACACAGTTAAATGGAGCTTTACTTTTGGCTTTTCAATGTTCCAATTAAACATTGAATTTGGGCTCTTTACCTTTTTGTTTATCGATCTTCTATAGGCCTAAGCCATGAAATCCTTGGGCCATACTTTCCTTTAGAAGCCTCGTTTATTAATTACAGACTTAACTGCGTTTTAGAAACTCTCTCTTCGTAGAAGTAGAAGAAGAAGAAGAAAATGACAACACGAATCGCGCCAGGGGTGGGAGCCAATTTGCTGGGCCAACACTTTGCCGAGAGACCAGGACGCCACTGCTTACATCAGCAACCTTGACCCTCAGGTTAGCTGGACAAAATTATTTTAGTGCTTCTTCTCCTTTGTCTTCTTCTTGTTTAACTCTGGTATTAATATCTACTGTGTTGGTGGTGCAGGTTGCTGAAGAATTACTATAAGAACTTGTTAGAGTTTGTTAGGTGTAAACATATCTTTTGTGTATATTCCTTAGTTGGCATGTATATATTTATATAGGCAAGTGAATATTGTGTATATCGGTAGCTTGATTTTAGGAGTAAGTTTAGGGAAGTTTTGTGTATATATTTCGCTGGCTTTTCTGATTAAGAGAAGAAGAAGTAGACAGAAATTCTCCTATGCTCTTTTCTTGACATGGTATCAAAGCCACCATGGGAGAAAAAGTAGAACCAAACAAAAATTCATCTTCTCCATATGACTTAAATTTGAATGACAACCCTGGAATTTACATCACGCCGGTGGGGAGAAAATTATGAAGAATGGGCTCGTGCTATGTGTGTGTCTCTAAGAGCTCGCCGAAAGTGGGGCTTCGTTGAAGGGACAATCGCCAAGCTTGAAGACACGGCCCCTGAAATCGAAGATTGGTGGACAGTGCAGTCCATGCTCGTCTTATGGGTGATAAATACGAAGAGCCATCTCTACGCTCGACAATATCCTATATAGAGACTGTAAAGGATCTGTGGAACGATTTGCAGGAAAGGTTTTCGGTGGTGAATGGACCAAGAATCCAGCAATTGAAGAATGATCTTGCTGAATGTAAGCAGTGAGGTCTTCCAATGGTGACTTACTATGGAAAGATGAAAGCTTTATGGGATGAACTGTTCGTTTATGAGCCAATTATCACATGTAAATGTGCAGGATGCAAGTGTGATATAGCAAAAGAACTCCAGAAGAGGCGTGAACAGGAGATGGTTCATCAATTCTTGATGGGCTTAGACCCGATTGTGTATGGGACTACTCGTTCGAATGTATTAGCCACTGACCCGTTGCCCTCATTGAACCGTATGTATCAGGTCATGGTATAAGAAGAAAGATTGAAAAGCTTTGCTCTCACCAAAGAGGAACCAATTGAGGTTATAAGGCTCGCTGCTCAAACTATAAAGGATCAAATCGAGGAGAGGTGAAGGACAAGGCTATGATTTGTTCACAATGCAACAAGCCTGGGCACGAAGCGTTTAATTGTTTCAAAATAATAGGATACCCAGAATGGTGGGGGCGCTCACATGGTGACGAACGAGCTGGGGGCCGTGGCAGAGGAACCCAGCAGAACTGGCGTGGTGGTGGTCGAGGCCGAGGAGGTGGCTTGAGAGCTAATGCTGCGCAGATATCAATAGGAGGTAACTCAAGCCACAACGGAGAAAAATCAGATTCGTCATTCAATTATGCTTATATTACAACTGAGCAATGACAGACCTTGATGAATTTTTATAAGCACTCAAAACCAGGTGCTAGTGGCACAAAAGAAAAGATGACAGGTAAACATAAAAACTTGTCCTGGATTATCGATACAGGGGCATCGAATCATATGACGAGAAGACTAGAAGGGCTTTTAGATGTGCGCAAGATGCCAAGCTGTCCTGTTGGTTTAGCAAATGGGAATGAAGCATTTGCAACCAAGATTGGATCAGTTTGCCTCTATGACAACTTTATTTTGAAAGATGTGCTTTATATCCTGAGTCTAACTTGCAATTTAATATCTATGTCCCAACTTATTGATAATGAAAATTGTCTTGTCCAATTCAAAAGTAATTTGTGTGTGATACAGGATTTAACCTCGAGGACGTTGATTGGAGCGGGTGAGCGTAGTGATGGACTCTATTTTTTCCAAGGGATACCGAAGATAAAGGCCCTACAAGCTGGTGGAAATGGATCATTCGAGACTTGGCATGCAGGAATGGGTCATCCATCCATGAAGTCAACCAAGTTAGTTTCCGGAGTGAATTCCAAAATTAGTAGTGATTTTATGAATAAAGGATGTGAAATTTGTTATAGAGCTAAGCAGAAATGTGAACAATTTCCGATTAGTGATTATAAAGCTGCTAGCATTTTTGAATTGATACATTGAGACTTGTGGGGCCCTTATAGAGTTAAATCCTCTTATGGAGCGTCATATTTTCTAACTATTGTTGATGATTTTTCCCCTACGGTTTGGATCTATCTATTGGTTGACAAAACTGAAGTGACACAATCTTTTAAAATTTTTTTGCTATAGCTACGAGGCAATTCAATAAGAAAGTAAAATTTGTTAGAAGTGACAATGGAACAGAGCTTACTTGTATGCATGAATATTTTCTAGAAAATGGTATTATCTTTCAAACCTCATGTACTGGGACACCCCAACAAAATGGGCGTGTAGAAAGAAAGCATGGGCATATTTTGAATGTGGCTAGGGCACTATTTTTTGGGGGGGATGTATTTTGGGTGCTGGTTATCTAATAAATAGAACTCCGTCTTTTGTTCTACATGGAAAGAGTCCTTTTGAAGTCTTACTTAGTGAAACACCCTCCTATGATCATTTGTGTATATTCGGGTGCCTTTGTTATGCTCATAACCAGAAAACCAAAGGTGACAAATTTGCTAGTCGTAGTAGGAAATGCATATTTATAGGATATCCATATGGCAAGAAAGGGTGGAAATTGTACGAATTAGAGACCAAACAATTTTTTGTATCACGAGATGTAATTTTTTATGAAAAAGAATTTCCCTTTGCCTCTGTGGAGCATTCCTTGCAACCATCTAGAGAAAATCCCACTAGTATGATCATTGATCATGTTGATGATTTTGAGAATATTGAAGCAAGGGGGGTACTCACGATGAGCATGTTGATGAAGAGCCTGACCAAGCGACAGGCGTGTTGTCGTCACAACTCTCATCTGATGCGACTCCCTTACTAAAATCGCAAACTCAACGAGTCGAAGCAGGTCAAGAGAGAGAAGGTGGAGAAGAAAAACCAGGCAAGGGTAAACGTCAGAAGCATCCCTCAGTTTTATTGAAGGACTTTGTCACTCACACCATTCAAAAAATGAGTCCATCACGAAATTCATCTGTTTCCCAACGTTCCTCATGTACTCCTTATCCCCTTGCACACTTTGTGAGTTGTGATAAATTTTCTGTGGGCCACAAAAATTTTCTTGCAGCAATTACTGCGGAACAGGAACCGGTACACTTTTCCAATGCAGTGAAGGTAGACAAATGGCGTTCTGCCATGAATAAAGAAATTGAAGCTTTGGAAAATAATGGGACTGGATAATCACTGATTTACCTCCTGGTAAAAAGGCTCTAGGCTGTAAATGGATCTATATAAGATAAAATATCATTCAGATGGGATGGTTGAACGAAATAAGGCTCGCTTGGTTATTTTTTGCAATCATCAAGTGGAAGGCATTGATTACACAGATACTTTTGCTCCAATTGCTAAAATGGTTACTGTTAGAACTTTCTTGGCAGTTGCAGCCGTAAAGAAGTGGGAAGTACACCAGATGGATGTACATAATGCATTCTTGCATGGAGACCTCGACGAAGAAGTCTATATGAAATTGCCTCCTGGTTTTCATATGACACAACCAAGAAAAATTTGCCGTTTGAAAAGGTCACTTTATGGTTTGAAATAGGCTCCCCGTTGTTGGTTTGACAAACTGTCCATTGCCCTGAAAGCCTATGGTTTTGTTCAATCCTGTGCGGACTATTCACTTTTTTCATTCCATAAAGGTGAGATTCAGCTCAATGTTTTGGTTTATGTTGACGACTTGATTGTTTC
>JAOTIZ010037384.1:0-15988 GCA_027123425.1 Erythroxylum panamense | reverse complement strand
TCATACCGGATTTTGGAACGTCTTAGGGTTTCCAACGCGATTATGTTCATCTATTCGTACGCGATTAGTTTCCTATGTTTCATGTTTGCAACGGATGTCGATGTTTGTTCAGGTTGATTAATTCGTTCGCTTTGTATTTGATTCAATTTGCATTCAATTCCGAATTCTGTTTGTTTTCGGTTTTCGTTTTCTGGTTGGGATCCGGTTCCCGGATCGGGTCCCAACATTTGGTCTCCTGTTGCAATTGCTGCATATCTTGTTGAAATTGTAAATTGTTAGCAGCAATATTCTTAACAAGTTCTTCTAAAGATGCACCTGAATCGTGTTGGCTCTCAGAATGTTGGGCGTTAGACCATGTGTTTCTTAGAAATTTCCCTCCATCCTTCTGGAATTGTAGAGTATTTTGCTGCATTTGCAAAGTATTAGCTTTCAAAATATTATTCAACTATTCCAGAGATAGACCGAAGTCGTGATAGGAAGCTTTTGGTCTGTATAAGAATTGTGTACATCCTGCAAACTATCATGGAAGTAATTCTGATGATTATTTCATCCATAACAAAAGTTAGGTTGATCGGTCCAAACATTGTTATAGGATTGAGAATATGAGTTATAAAAGAAATTACTTCCATTCATATCAAAAAAATTTAAAACGAAACAAAAAATGAAAAGATCACAAAATAACAGGAAAGAAATCAATTACGAATAAATATACAAAACACTAATTAAATAATAAATAAAAACTAAAACATTGCACTCCCAAGCAACAACGCCAAAATTGACTACTCGTCGTTACGCTAGTCAAAATAAAATATCTAGACCTACTACTATAGTAGTGATAAGTCTAGGTTGATCCCACAGAGAGTGTGTGCAAAGTTTATGAAATGAAATTAATCGGTATTTAGGAAAAAAAGAGGGGGGATTTTGGATTTTTGAAAGAAAAAAATAAAATGAAATTGACTAAAAAAACAAATTAAAGAAAACATGCGAAAAATAATAAAAGTAGGAAAGTCGGTAGGGACCCGGTTCTTTGGTTCAATCTCGGCCTATACCCTAACTAAGCATATTTTATTGATTTGTTATTCTTTAACCTCTCCTAGCAACTATTAATCGTGGGTTAATAATTAGCCCGAGTTTTTCCTTAGGTTTTGTTTAATCAAGATACGATCGTTAATTAGACCTAACCACCAAACAACCTAGGATACGATCTCTAGATTTAATTAGGCAGTAGCATTACAAATTAGGAAAACTGATTAATCAAGGCAACAACCACATACGAAGCATCATTTAACCTAGGTCATGTTATCCCTAATGATTACGAATCATTAATCGCTACGCATAAATTTCAACATAACAATTACGAATTATATCGAAATTCTAACAATGGTTTTGCAATTAACGATTCAATGAACGCATTAAAATCATCATCTCATAATACCCAATGGGTTCATACACAAATAACCAAATAATAACGAAAATCTGATTATCCATACACAAAACTCAAATTAATTAACATAGGATAACACAATCAATTTTTAATGAGAGAAAGAAATGACAAAATAATAAAAACTATTTAACCCGAATCATCGACGTCCATGTCATCTCTAAACCAACGTCAGGATGTCTAGCCCTTTATGGGTCTTTCCTGTAAAAATGCTTCAGCCCCCATTCCTTGGTTTCTCCTCATTGCCACAAGCTTCTCTAATTTTTTTACTGTTCACTGATTTAACGAATAAGCATGGGAGTTTTTAGGTCATAGACACTGTTCACTCCAAATCCCTCCCAACTCCTTGTCACGCACACAACTCTCCTCTTCTCGCAAGCTCCAGCCTCCCTGCGCAGCCACCAAGATGCTAGCCACAACACACCTACTCCTACGCCTCACGCCCACACCTACTGCGCCCCACTGTAGTGTCTACTGTTGCCTCTGATGTGACGAATAAGGGTCACACTCAATTAAACCTTCTTCACGCTTCTACTGGGGCGCTGCTTAAACATACCGTTGCTGTCCGCAGTGTACGCATGCGTTTCACGCAATGTAAGCTGCATTTAACGCCTAACACATGCGTTAAACGCATGCGTTGGCACACACAACGCCTCTCTTATGCGGCATGACATCTGCGTTGCCATTTTGCACTTTATCTGCTGTCGTTTTATATTGTTGGCTTCCAAGCTTGTTCCATTTTTTTGTCTTTTATTTATTTATTTTTTTCTTTCTCCATAAAGACAAACAAAAATAAATATTCGAAAAATGAACCATATGTGATGCTTTCGACTCACTTTAATTTATTTGCTTTAAAATTGTACCTAAAATCATATATGAACTAAAATGAATATCTTAAGCATTTTTGTATCATTAATCGCTAAGTATAAATAATTAAATATATCAACAATTAAACACATATCAGGACCTCTCATATACCATTATAGCAATCTAAACAGTTCCCAAATTGCTTCATTCAAACTTAAACTCAAATCAATGATTACAGAGGGCTACTTAGAATTTTCCTCAAAACTTGAGGCATCTCTAAACATCACATCTTCCATAACCTAACTCTCTAGACACATTCTATTGGCAGGCCTAACCCTTCCTTAAACTCACCAACAAGGCTATGAGAGATCTATTAAGATGTAGGAAACAAAAGGTGGAATGGCACAAAATTGTTTGGAGCAAGGTATTGACCCCAAAGGTATCTTTCATATTATGGTTAACAATCCTAAATAGGTTGAACATTGCTAATAGAATTCACTATCTGCAAATAGACAGAACATGTCCAATGTGCAAGAACCATGTGGAAACAAGAGATCATCCCTTCTTCATATGCCCTTATAGCAATAATGTATGGGAATCTATAGCTAACAGGTGCCTACGGCTAAATCCTAGGAACACTATCACATAGGTTGTTAAAAAATTGACCAATCACACAGCCCCTCCAAACCTAAATCGACATATCCATGTTCTATTCCTAGGACTTTATGTATACGATTTGGTGGAACCAACTCGTCCAAAGAGGTTCTCGTATATGAGATCCTCTATGAACTCAGAAAGCTAATTGTACTTCAAAACCTCAATCAGATATGCAACACAACTATTTTAGCTTTACTGAATGTATAACTTGAAGCTACACTCATAATGTAAACATATGTATAGGGAAGAGATCCAGAGGAAATACAAAACAGAAAAAGCAACAAAGATGAAGCTAAAATATTACCTAATCGACTGAACCAGCTCAGTCGAAACCATCAAATCTTCATTAGTACCTTGTCACTTGCCAATTTCCCCAGCGGAGATAAACACATGACTGAGATTGCAATCTAAGTTGCGAGAAGGGTGAAAAGAGGGATGATAAATAAAGATCAAATCCTTACCTATAGCTAGATGGAAGGAATCCGAGAAGAGAAACTACCTCCGATCATACCTTCTCTTTTTAACGCTAATTCGATAATACTAGAACATTCGATGCGTAGAAAGGGAAGATCCTTACCTTAGTTTTCAAACGACAATATTTTGGTAAATGAGTGTGTTGTTGGTGTAATGATATCACTCCAATAGGTGCTAATTTATGATATCATTTTAAGTTGGCTTTTGATGTAAAAGACTAAGGAGAGATTTGAGCCTCTCAGGTAATGTTTTTTATTCTTTATTTTCAATACAATTTTTATTCTCAAAAAAACAAAAAAAATTACACTTGGAGTGATATTGGAAGTTCGGGCCAGCTGAGATTTTGTTTTAGCAAGAGGTTGAGAACATTTATGCAAATTAGAAATAGGTAAGGGGAAAGAGAATCCTCTTACCTAAGTCCACTACTAATAAAAATTATGATTGTTATAATTTGATTTTTCATAGATAAGTATTTTAATTTATTTTTCACTAATAATCTCAAAATTTTAATAGAAAATTTTATTTTGAAAAATAAATGCAACTTATGAGTTGATGATTATTTTAGATAAAATATTTTAATTTTATAATATACATAATGACTTATTAAAGAAAATTTCATAAATCATATGTTTATTTTATTTTAGTAAATAAATACTATTTTGAATTCTAAATTTCAAAAACTTCTTATCTATTTAATCATTTATATTCCCTAAAAATATGATAAAATTTATTAATAAAATTATATGAGATTAAATAAAATAAATAAATAATTAATTAACAAAATAAATTTGTCTCCAACTTAATTTAGTGTTTTAATATTGTCATCACAAAAATTTTATTATGATTTAAACAATCAAATAGATTTGGCTTTTACAAAATATACATCAAAATCATTATAAAAAAGTAAAATTGAAATCAAACAGAAAAGTAAAAATTAAGCATCAAATTTGGTTCTTTTCTTTATCTTTATTTCTTATATAACAAAATTTTGATTCTAAATCATTCTCACTCAGATTTAGAAAAAGAGAAACCAAAGCTTGACAGATAGTCATACAAACTCTTGCATGTGTACAGAGGCGATAACCATCAAACGACAATCCACTCATAAGGGAGATCACACATTGACAAAGAGTCATGGCTCCCAGTATTCACATGTCAATGTGTGCCAAAAGGCGCTAACTATTATCTATAGGCCACACATTAAGTGCCAAGAGCTGAACAACAGTAACTAAAATGAAACGTTAATACCAAGCAGTTTCATCAACTGAGAGATAAACTCTGGGTGGCCAGGCCAAGCAGCTCCAGTCACTAAATTTCCATCAGTGAAGCAGCGATCTATTGGATCAGGCTCCAGCCATGTTGCCCCAGCCAAGACAACATTTAGTTTCACAGCAGGGTATGCAGTGCATCTTTTTCCCTACAAGATGAACATATAAAAAACATGCGAGTAATTACAGAGATACCATTTACAGAAAACAAAACAGTGATTGAATGAGCGGCTGGAATTTGTTCTCTCCGTCATTTACGAAGAACATAAAAAAAAAACATGCGACTAATTACAGAGATACCATTTACAGAAAACAAAACAGTGATTGAATGAGCAGCTGGAATTTGTTCTCTCCATCATTTACGTAGTAGAAATGGTCAATAAAGATGAAATGTAAAAGGTAAAATGTATCCCCTCGCACCAGTGCTGGGGATAAGTCCAACTATGAGATTAATTAGGAGCTCCTATTTACTCATAAATATGAAGTACGGAATTAAACTCGTCAGTAGTCTTTTGGGAGGAGAAACAATCTTTTGATTTTGCTAGACATGCCTATATACTTGACGAGGATGAGTAAAATTATTTTCAAAATGAAATCACCCAATTATTGACGTCGTAGCAAAATATAAGATTTTGGTATTTCTGAATGAATGACCAAAAGCTGCCTAACACAAGTATTAAGAGGATGATGAAATCCTCTTGTCCAGTGCATTCACATCCACCATTCAACTCCAACCCTTTTAATTCTTGCAACTAAACCATCAATTTCCCAATATTTAAACTCCAAAATCATCACAAAGTAGATTTATCAAATCTACAATAACTTATGCTCTATGAATCTTCCACTTAAATAACTAGACTATTTATGGGAAATCCATTAGAGTTTTGTTATGACCTAGTTGCGTACAAGCCACCGCCTCTTCCAACATAATGAACGATACACCAAATTTTCAAGTCCCCAGAGTTGTAGCACAATTGGCGAACACTCTAATATTTAGAGCCTTATGGAAACAGGGAGTAAAAACTAATTCTCTAATCTACCAAATTGTTGAACTAGAAAATAAGCACTATGCACAAAATCTGGCCATATAAGGTTAGTATAGTCCACAACGGAGAAATGAATTAGATCAAACACCAGAGAAATGAACCAAGATAATTACTGAAATCATAGATATGTGAAGAGCAGAAGCCAACGAACAATTTCTCACTTTGTAATCTAATTGTTTAGCCTACTATTATGAATAATCTAATAATTGAACTCTAATTCTGATAATTTCTTCTCCCTTTATGCCTTATCCCCAATTTACTAGCACCAAAACATTGAGCAAATAACCATAAAGTGCTCAATGCACACAACAATCTAGCACTGGGTCAATATATAAGTTTATTTGTCTTCAATATAACCATAGACGGAAAATTTCCTAAAATATGTCAGAATTAGTACCTCTAAAACACCAGCAGCAGCTAAGATCTGCTGCCCATGGCAGATAGATGCAACTGGCTTCCTGGATTCCATGAATTGTTTCACCAAGGCAATTACTGACGCATCCAGGGCCAAATATTCAGGGGCTCTTCCACCAGGAATAACAAGGGCATTATAACTTGAGGCATCTAAGCCTTCATAGGAGGCTGTTAGAGTGAAAAGATAACCTGGCTTTTCACTGTATGTTTGATCACCTTCAAAGTCATGGACAGCAGTTGGGCAGGTATCCCCAGCCTTCTTTTTGGGGCAAACGGCATCCACATGGCATCCAAGTGCTTGAAGGGATTGAAAAGGAACCATTACCTCATAATCTTCCATATAATCCTGGAAAGAAAGAATGAATCAACAACTAGTAATTAATGGAATATGTGTTCATATCCAGTTTGACTCAAATCAGAGCAGACACCTACAATGTGATGGTCCATGAAACACTTGAGTGATTGAATTTCTTTTACTTGGCTACACAACAATATTGACTCGGCCCACTAATTCTTTTGCATTTAGGGAGGAAAATAACCAGGGAAAAAATGTCACTAAGATGGCCACAATATCAGCATCAACTTTTTGAATTTAAGGAAGTAAATAACAAGGCAAAAGAAAAACATTAACATGGATGATCTTTATTAAGCAGTTTTTTCATCAGTGTGAAGCTTGTATAGGTAAATATAACTTTAGGAAAAAGAAACAAATCAACAACTAAGTTCAACGAGACAAACATTGTCAACCTCTTATTTACCAAAAAAAATGGGCCTGATCAGTTGGATTCAAGTTTGCCTATCCTCCTTTCAAACTAAAGTTCACACATTATTGAGTTAATAGAAAGGATGTAAAAGCAGCATGAGATGTAGGTTATTAAGACTATAAAAGACATCCTATCACAACCATTTATCGCGTATGGTATAAAGTCATGCGAAAGTTTAGGATTTGAAAACAAATTTTTTGTTTAAGTAACTATTGAATAAACCAGCCACATCACACTTACTCCACATAGGAACAGAATTCTTTTCTCTGAACCACTGATTGTGCCACCAAGAGCAGTGACCAAATGACGAATGAACTCAGCATGGCCCTTATATGTAGCTCCAGTAATTAATGATATTGCCATCAACAACACAGGAAGCCAACGTCTGGGGCTCAATCCAATGAGCACCAGCAGCAACAATAACAGGTCCAACGGCGGGATGAGCAGTGCACTTGCGACCTTTTGCAGAGCCTGAAGCTGCCAAGATCAGCTGTCCATGGCATATAGAGGCAATTGGCTTCCCGGAGTTGGAAAATTCCCTTACACAATCCAACACGGACGCATTCATAGCAAGATACTCTGGTGCGCGACCTCCAGGTATAATCAGGCCATCATAAGTGCGAAAATTAACGTCGTCAAAGGTTGCATTGATGGAAAAATTGTGACCACGCCGTTCAGAATAAGTCTACCATGAGCATCGCCATATGAATCAGGAAAGTTAGTTGTGCATGTAAAAATCAAAATAGAGAAAAATGATGAAATAGGAAAAAGACCTGATGACCAGTGGAGTCATGAATGGCAGTTGGGCAAACATCTCCAGCTTTCTTTCCGGGGCACACAGCTTCCACTTCTACTCCATACGCCTTGAGCGCTTGAAATGGCACCATCGCCTTTCCAATTCAATCCATCAATCAGTTACCAACTTAAGAAAGAACAGATGAACAGAAATTAAAGAAACTCAAAAAGAACCTCCGAATCCTCCATGTAATCACCGCACAGAAGTAAAACTCTCTTCTGACCCATTTCCAGATGAAGAGTTTCTGTTTCTTCTATGAATCAAAAACCAAGTTTTGTGTGTGTCTGCGACTCCGTAGGATTTTATATATAAACATAGTCTTATTCTTATCCCATCACTTTTGTCATTGTTCAGCTTTATCGACTAAACTAATAACCTCATTCCGAGCTCTTCCACCAACCCGACGCAAGTAGGATTTTATATATAAACATGATCTTATTCTTATCCCATCACTTTCGTCATTGTTCAGCTTTATCGACTAAACTAAAATGTCATTCCGCTCTCTTCCACTAACTCGACGCAAGCTTCTGAAATTTGGGCTTGATACTTTCTATATCGAGATTTGCTCCAACATATTCTATTGTCAATTTGTCTGTGAACACAGGGTTGATTAGCTGGTTGCGTAAAGCACAAGGAATGTGTTAAATATTGCTTTAAAATCCATAAAGATACACCACATCATGCTAATAATTTCCAAGATTTGTGCAAGTTATTTCATTAGTAACCAAATTGGTTGGTGTGAATGGTTTAGCACTCTCATCCCTTAACCAGAAGTCTCGAGTTCGAGTCCTGAGAATGGAAAAATCTGTTTGGCCAGTACTTTACCTCTTACGGGTTGACCCGGTACGAGCGAGGATTATTTTGGGAGTGGATGATTTAAAGGCGCCTTCTTATGAGTTGAGACCCTCCTAGGACACCTCGTAGGCTTACTAAAAAATAAAAAATAAAATAGGTAGTAGATACCATATGCTTTTAATTTATGCCCACATGTCTCTTAAATTGATAAAAATAAAATTGTTTCTCCCTCTCCTGAAAGCCAGCTTGATTTTTAAATAATGTAGTCTTAATTATATGTATTATAAATGATATTAAGTCCATCCTATTACATCTTTCTATAGACATCTATTATTGTTTTACAAAAGATATTAAAAATATAAATTCAATCATACGCTCCTATTATTTGGTCCATAATAGGAGTTTAATTTTGTAATACAAGAATTGTGTATTACTAATTTTTAAACCAAAATGCCTAAGGAAATAAATCACTCCTACATATGCCTTATACCCAAAAAGCAAAACTCACCTTCCATAACAAAATGCTGACCTATATCCTATTGCACAACATTGCATAAGGTTATTGCTAAGCTACTTGCTATGAGGCTTAAAGTACTGTTAAAAGAAGTTATTAATCATGCTCAAGGGACATTCTTACCAGAGAGAAATATTGGAGATATCATACTCATTTTATAGGAGTTGTTAGGGGAATACAAAATAGGCAAGAATATCAAATTTTGCTTGATGAACATAGATTTTTTTTCAAAGCCTATGAGTCGGAGATACATACAAGATTGTTTACAAGCAATAGGTCTACCTCTCAAGTTCAGGAATTGGATATTGGAATACATCCAAACCACATCTTTCAATGTCTTCATCAATGGTATTCCATCTCTATCCTTCAAGAATACTAGAGGGATAAGGCAAAGGGATCTACTTTCTCCTTACCTTTTCACCTTAGCTATGGAAAGGATTTCCATAATAATATCCAAACTCATTGAATGCAATGGCATATTTATATACCATTATAAATGTTGACATATTAAATTATCTTATTTGATTCATGCTGATGACCATATGCTTCTTATTACTGCAGACAACCATTTTATAAGCATATTGCTAAATAGCTTGCACATATTTTCAAAATGGTTTAGACTTAAGGTAAATATGGAGAAGGAGCAACTTGTAAATATCCTCGGATGTTAGAAACCAAGAGGAAATTAACAATAATGTTGGATTTGCATTGCATTCACCTCGATTCAAATATATGGGAGTTCCAATTATAATTACCAAACCCAAGTTTTTAGACTTCGTTCCTCTACTTGAGAAGATCAAACGTAGGATCAATGCATGAAAAAATAGATTCTTATCCACTGCAGCTAGACTGACACTCATATCTGCACCAAAGATAGATGGTTTAAGGTATATGATCCTACTTGTGTTCTTTGTAAACAAGTTGAAGAGAGTATGAATCATTTATATTTATGTTGTAGTTATACAAAAGCAGTTTGGATATATGATCCTACTTATGTTCTTTGAAAACAAGTTGAAGAAAGTAGGAATCATTGATATTTATGTTGTAGTATCATAAAAGCAATTTGGAGCATAATTATGCTCATATTACTAATCCCTTGTTACACTTTTAAATGGGGAGAAATAATGAACATGATCATTGGTAGCACCAAACAGGGAAAGCCAAATGGGTCACACATTAAGACAACATATACTACCACCATCTACTTAGAAAAAGGAGATTGTAGAAGGGAATTGAAGAAGAAAAAATATCAGATAGCATATATGATTTTCAATTGGGTTCGAACAACTTTGATTGTAAATTCCAAGCAACAAACACTTACTCATAATGTAGATTAGTCTTGTAATTACTTTTTGCTGATTTGTGGACAATTAATTAAATCATTGTAATGTAGCTTTTGCTATTATTAATACAATTTCTTTTAATTTAAAAAAATTAGAACCAAGAGTCCCTTTTATTAGTCTTTCATCAAAGCTACTAAGGATGAGAATATACTATCATTTCCTCTCACTATTTCATAAGTAATTCTAATAAAAGTTATCTTAGTTCACCAAATAATAACTTTTCTCTATTAAAAGTGAGAAAGGATTAAAAAAGGCAACAACGTCATTTCAATTAACATAGAAAAGTGTTGTCATTCACTATGACAAATGAACTTTAGGCAATGACATATTTATAACAATTTAAAAATGTGTTACTAAAAATTATTGTAATGCAACTATTTTAAATGTTGCCTTTAATAATATTAAAAAGTAATAATAATATTAATTTGTTGCTACATATAAAAGAGGCAAAAAAAATAAAAAAAATGGTTGTAATAAAATCTTATATATGCAACATCTATAATTGTTGCTATAGTTTTAGTCATCTATTTATTAAATGGTATAATTAATATATGCTGGTAAATTGAAAATTGTCATGCTTGTGTAAGTTTTACCTTTGTCTCTCTCTCTCTCTCTCGATCTCCATTACCATCTCTACCTCACCAGTCTCTATGTCACTCTTTCGAGATCAATTTTGTATCTTCCCCTTTTAGTCCTATGTTCACTCTCAATCCCTAATCTCCCCCCTCCCTCCCCTAAAAACACTTTCCTCTCACGTCTTGCCATTTTATGAAGTTGTCACCACCCATTCACCACCGTCATCCCATCACTGCCACAAAGTCATCAAATCTTCATTGAATATAAGTTATTGGTTATGTGATTTAGGTATTATTGTCTAGTGTTTTATTTATATTACATTATTGTTTACATATCTACCTTGTCCCTAACTCTCCTCTATTTAGTGATCGAGTATTGTTTTGGTATTTGGGGTGCTAGAAGCTAGTTGGTGTAAGTTATTATGAATTTCATATTTAGGTCAATTGATGGCTTTCAATTACTTCTAAGTTGTTTAATTTGAAATAGATAATGCTGAGAGTCATAAAGTGGTAGAATTAAATAAATCATAGATAATGCACAAAACCTAAAAATTATTAATAAATGAAAATTCAAGTGCTGATGATGCTGATGAATCCAAATTTTTTTCTTCTATGCTAAAGAGTAAGCGATTGACATTTGCTTGGCTGGATGAGGAAACCTAACACATACTTTCTACCACTATTCTTGTCCTCAAATATAGTGCATCAATGTTTTGGTTTTTGGGAATTATTATTTTCCCATCCTTATGGGATGAGTAGATATATCTTCTTGATTGTGACTGTATAATGTTTGTGCATCTATTAGATAGTTTAATCATATCAATATAGTTGTAGTCAGAGTCTAACTATATTGCCAAAGGACATCCGATGAGAATAAAAAAGGTGTTAATAGACCCTCCTGCTCCACCTTAGATACTCTAAAATCCTTTTTCAAAACTACTCTTATTTTGAGTCAAGAGACAGATAAATAGACACATCCTATTGTTTTCGGTGATGCTAGATGCATGAGTATAGAATCACCAATTTCTATTTGATTTAATATATGAAGATAGTGATTAGTAAATGTTTGTAACCGTAGGAGTGGCATGTTTTAAAATTCATTTGTTCATAGAATAGAAGAAAAGATATAATAATGTATCAATATGGCAAAATTAATTCCATGTGATGATAAACTTTCTCTCTACCTGCATCATCTTGATACTGTTGTTTGAAATTGATTGAAACGTTTGATTCTTTTTTAAGCATGTTGTTGTCACTATTAACAAACAAATTTCTAACATTCTTGGACCTTAAGCAACTAATAATAAGGTATTTTATCCAAAAATTTTGTTTTTTCTATCTACGCCTAGAAACCATATGACACTTGCGGACTAAGGAGGGATATGGTTGATATGCCAAGGTTTTTAATTGTTAATTACAAGAGGAATGCCAATCAAAAGGGGTTTAATATTTAGAACAACCTAAAGAATATATTTAGTGTATTAAAAGATGAGGATGTGGATCTTGCATCACAACTTGTAGCAAGGTATAGTGGCTCAGAGGAAATTTCATAGGTATAACCACTATATAAGATTGTTGGGTACTGTTCTTTAGCTTATTATACTTTTCAAGAAGTTTTCTTTACCTTTATTGGTTGTAACGTAAATTGGGCTACATAATAAAGGAATAATTCTCATAGATTACACATTAAGGGGTATTCTTTCACTTTGGCACACTTCATCGATTTGAATCTAAATCTAAGAATCAGTAGGATTTTGACATTGTCTTTTTAGAGATAGAGTGTCAACCAAGTCTTCAAAACTGAGAATCATTAGGATTTTGGCACCATTTCCTTTTGGATAGAGAACTTTACAATGCGTTCCTTTTGCCTTTTTATCAAAAGAAGAAAGATTTACAACTTCGTAAAATTGTATCAAATGAAGAAAGAAAATTGATATAGTTGGGACACAACTAAGCTAGCTAACAAGATTATACAACTATAAAATCTAGACATTTATATTAATTCCAAATGAGTAAAACTCTTACATGCCCAAAATGGCTACCATAATGTAGTTCACATCTTCTCATTGCAAAATTGTTTTACATCTTGACCTCCCACCTCTATTCCATATATCCCTTATCCAAAAAGCCTAAATCACGAAAACTTTAAAGCATAACTTCACTCCCAAAAGGTCAGTTCTTGATTTCCAAGCACAATGCATTTTCCTATCCTCATCTCTTATAGCTACTATGTTCTAAGACCTTTAATTTCATTCTTCGGGTTTTTTTGGGACTTCCCTTACACATCTCCCTTTATTGAGTTTTCAAACCTATCCTCTTTACTTTATTACATGTTTGTTGTTCCAACCATGGTGAAGATAGATATTAGGAGTTTTGTTAGAGTTTGATGTGGCAACTTTAGTCACTTAGAGCTGCTTTGGAGTCTAGGTTGTGTAATTGTTTAACCACATTAATTATACAATTTCTATACTAACATAATCTTTTTTTACATTCTAGTAAGTTTTAGGACTTGATTGAAAGATCTGAATCTTTAAGACTTTAATGAAGATAAATTCAAAAGGTTTATCAATTCATGTATGGTTATCTCAATTGTTTCCTATCATTATGTTGCTACTTATTTCAAGTATCTGAGCATATACAATACCTGGTAGTACATTTGATGCCTTGTTTCTATTATCTATTAGCATAGATCATTTAGTGGATATTAGTGACAGCTCAGGATGGTAACATCAAAGACCTCCCTTTCTTTGTAAGTTGTTGTTTTCCTATGATCTAATCTATAAGCAAGCTAATTTTTGGTTGGTTGCTTCAAGGTTCCTATCTCTACTTTGATGTGGAGTTCTTCTCTATATTCCTTAAACGATATAGATTGACATGATGTGTAGCGGTCAAATGGCTTAATGGGTCAAATTTCTAATAGTAAGAAGAATGTTTGGTTGATAAATAGTACCAATAGAACTTTCAAAGGGAATTTTTAGCCTAGTAAAGTGGTTACGTTCTGAGCTTGATAGGTTGCTCCTATTAATCTAGCCATTGGTTCTCTTGTTTAGGTGAAAGATTAGGATAGTTCTTAGGTCGATGGTGATGTTGTTGAGATTAAACGCATTGAGCTTAAGGTCTCCTATACATCAAGGAAAATAGTAAAGGTGATGGAAGTTTCACTATGTCCTTCATTGCATGTGTATAAGAGATATGGTTGTTTATAGTTGCCAGTTGCCAAAGTGATAATCAATCTTTTAATGGTATCTTATTAGCTAAGTCTATGAGCAGTGAGTCAGTGATCAAACTATAGCTTCTCATTTAAATATTCTTGGGAGTTGGTGATAATTATTTTTGCAATTTTGAAAAAATGCTGGTTGACTTGAAGAGTTCTGATGTTTATCCTAAAAATGTAGATTGATAAGGTTTTGATATGTGTAATTTTTAATTAATTAACCTCAATAATCTGCAAGCACACGGTTTATTTGCATAGTACCTAAGGTGTCGATCCCACGAGGAGGGATAATTTAATCCTAAAGTCTAAGGCCAGAAAAATTCATAAAACTCAAAATGTAATAGAATTAAAATGAGAATTCAGTTCAATCAAACAAATAAATTCAAAAATCAATAACAAAATATTTATAATTTATCAGTTGCAACACACTCAAGAATCAACCTAAAGGAATTACCGATTGAGAGAAAGGAAATTTTACTTATCCTTAATGCTAACCTAATTAATTATGAACTATCGGATTATTGGTTCTAGACGATCGTAGGGTTGATTACTCTCTCTCGAGTTATAACTATTAACCCTAAATTATAAACCTTAATCAGATTATGGAAGTTGCAATTTCTCAATTAACAATATATCCAAAACCCTAATTAGATATGAAGTTATCTAACAAACTATTGGAAACCTATGCAAGATCTCTCTTCACACAATTTACCGATTTTATTTAATTTCATGTTCAATTAAATAACCTAATTCTCGTTAGCCCAATTTAATTATTTTTCATTTGATTCACCCTCTCAGTTTATTATCAAATTATGCGCGTCCAGAATTAAGTCACAATAAATCTAAAAAACACATAAATATTTAGATTTCATTAAATCAAAGATAAAACCCAAAAGGTGAGTTTAGAGCATCATCAACATCCAAAAATCCTATCATCAACTGTTATTCCAATTGTATACAACAACAAAACTAAAAATAGTAGGAAATATGAATTGAACTGACGACTTGAGGCAACGACGTCGAGAAACTCTTGATTTCGGAAGTACGTCAAGTCGGCTTCTTCTCCTCTTCTTTTTTCCTACTTCTCTTTCTCTATCTCTCGATAATTCTCTCTAACTCTAAAACGAGCTGACACAAAAGCTCCCTTTCTTCTCTTTTATTATTCTTTTTATAATTTTTTATATTTTGTGTAACCGTTGGGTTTTTATGGGATCCAAAAGGTCCAAAATGTTGGGACCCGATCTCGAAACCGGACCCCAACCAAAAAAAAACAAAAAACGGAAATGAAAACAAAGCGGACGAAAGCTAAAGAAGCGAAATCAAATCGAATACAAAGTCAAATCGAATTGGCTCGGAAACAAACTAAACAAACGATGCAATCGAACTGAACAAATTCCGACATCCGGGAACTCAAACTTCTTAAACAAAACAAAAGAGTCGCGTTGGAAACCTTAGACTACACCAATACGAAACCCGGTATATTTTTTTTTCTTTTTCATTATTTTTTCAATCTTACACAAAGCAAAAACTTCTTCAATTTGGAATTCTCAAATTCCATAACCTCAATTTTCTATCCGTCAATTACGAATCATAAGTATCAATTTAATTTCCTTTGCCATAAATACTCACACATGTCAACATAATCACAAATCATACACACATCCTTTATTTAACAAAATTTGGGCAGCATAACGGCTGTATTTCATTAAACCCAAAAATCTGCAAAAGGTTTAAACTCACTTCTATAAATCCCAGCTCAAATCACACAATCGTCAACTTCATCGGACCTCCCGTCCGGAAATCCCAGCATATACAAACACAATTCTAAACCTAGCACTTCAATAATTCTCAATCATAATCAGCAACATCCATATCCAAAT
>JAOTIZ010037352.1:0-15998 GCA_027123425.1 Erythroxylum panamense | reverse complement strand
CAAATCTGAGAGTTGCTGAGCTAAAATATTATTGAAACTGAAAGATAAAACGTATCAACGATACGTACAATAGCAGAGCGGGATTGTCGACAGATGGATTCCAACCTTTTGGTCAATCCGGGCAGCAATATTATTCATGGTCAATTATAATTACCCCTTATAATTTGCCTCCTTGGATGTGTATGAAAAAGGCATATATGTTCTTGACAATGATTGTGCCAGGGCCAATAAATTCGAAGCAAAAAATAGGTGTTTTCTTACAACCATTGATATCTGATTGCAGCAGCTTTGGGAATATGGTGTTCAAACATATGATGTCTCCTTGAAATAGAATTATGTGTTGAGAGCGGCTTTGATGTGGGCCATTAGTGACTTTCTGACTTTTTCCATGTTATCTGGATAGAGCACAGCTGGAAAATTGGCTTGTCCTTATTGTGGCAATGATTCTGATGCATTTTATCTTCCAAACGGAGGTAAAATATGTTGGGTTGACAATCACAGAAAATTTCTTCCTTCAGATTATTCGTTTAGGCGCAATAAACATAAGTTCATAAAAAATAGGATGGTCAACACACCTCCTCCTCCTATAAAAGCTGGTGAAGAGATTTTGCAAGAGATTTAGGAATTAAGCTTGGTGAAAGTAATAGAATTAGAAGCCAATGAAGTAAATACAAGCATTAGTCAGAACTTTGGTTGGCGAAAACGAAGCATATTTTGAGATTTGCCTTATTGGAAAACGAATTTAATACATTATAATCTAGATGTAATGCACATTAAGAAAAACATTTTTGATAACTTGTTCAATACCATTATGAACATTGAGGGAGGACGAAAGACAATGTAAAACCTAGAGCTGATTTGCAAATTTTTTAAAGAAGAAATGAGTTACATAAAGATCTTCGCACTGGTAAATATCCAAAATCATGTTATACTTTGGACAAGAAACAAAAGGAGCTTTTATGTGAATGGTTGAAAAGTCTAAAGTTTCCTGATGGTTGTGTTTCAAACTTGGCTAGGTGTGTAGATCTCAGGAAGTACAAATTATTTAGGATGAAAAGTCATGATTGTCATGTATTTATGCAAAGGCTAATCCTAATTGCATTTTTGAAGTTGCTACCTTCTAAGGTATGGGAAGCTATAACAGAGTTAAGATTGTTTTTCAAAAGCTTAACAGCAGTTGAAATCAAGTTTGATGAAATGAAAAAACTAGAAAATGAAATTCCAGTTATTTTGTGCAAGTTAGAAGGGATTTTTCCTTCAAGCTTCTTTGATTGTATGGAGCATCTATCTGTGCATTTAGCACACGAGACAAAACTAGCCGGTCTAGTTCAATATCGATGGATGTATCCATTTAAGAGGTAACTTGACAAATATTATTGCAATAACCATTTTTACATGCTTTATCTACTAAATTGTAATAACCATTTTCTCTAATATAGGTATTTGCATCATTTGTTAACAATTTGTTAACCTTCAACTCCATTGCTTTATTTTCTTCTCCATATATTGTGTAAAATATTGATTTCAAAGTATTAATTCTACTTGTAGAGAATTGAGAAAAATTGAATTTCAGGTAAACAAATGGGATCAAAGAGACAACGTGAGGTTATGTGGCTGAGGTTTAAAGCCATATTCGGAGCAACTTATTGTGAAGGTGGTTCGTCACAATCTGTAGCTCCCATTGACTCACCTCCTCCGCCTCCAGCGTCGACAGTTGCAGATGAGGCATCACCTACTACTCCTCATCCTACACCATCCCCTTCCCCAATGCATATATCATCCAATACCTGTTTATCGGATAGAGGAGACGTTTGCCAGCTTGGAGCTGAGGGACCTGATGGAAGAAAGTTTATAACAATTGTCAATGAATAGTAAGTGAAATCACATCACTCACAATTTGCTTATTATTAAGTCTTAGGTTTAACAATTTTGACATAGTATAACGTAATTTGTTATGTTAGGTTGGCTCCGTCTGGACCGAGTTCCAGAAATATGACTTCTTCATTTAAGCAAAGAATTGAACCTGAGGATTATGTATGGAAGAATATATCTGATGCCACAAAGCAATTTTACTTTCAGGAGCTTGAGGTACAAATAATAGTTATTTTCTTATTATATTGATTTATATACACAATTTACATAAATATTTTAACATTATGTAATTTTTTTCTTCTTATTTCAGAAAGAAGGAAACTAGGATTCTTGTTTCGACGCCAGCATGTATAAAGTTTAGGAAAAGAAAGCTCGAACACGTTATCGCGACTTAATTAATGTGATACGCAAGGCTGGTTCACGACCGTGTTATATTTCAGAGAAAATTTAAAGTCGTTGGATCGAGTATTGGACATCACTTGCGGCAATGTCCATCTCAAAGTTACACTCCACCAACAGACGTGGAGGCTCGGGGGGTGACAGACTTCCAGTACATACGGGAGGATCAATTACCCACTACAAGCATGCACATAGACTAGTAAGTATCTAAACTTCACACCCATTTTGTATATATTTTGCTTTGCTTTATTGTACATACTGATTATGATATAAATGTCTGGTGCCATATATGGTTGTGTTAAGTTATTTTCTTTGTTGAACAGGGTCAAATATCATAAATATAGAGGAAACTCTGCCGAAATTTTTATTAATTCTAGTTCACATCTAACAATTTAGGTTATACATGTAGGAAAAGTCATTGGGCACCAAGCCTACACCTATTCAATATTTTTGCACACCCACACGAAGAAACATGATGGTGTCACATTCATCAACACTTGATGTAGAGAGCTGAATGTAAGTGAAATAAATACATTTTTATAGTTTCTTAACAATAATACCTTAATTACTAATGTCAACATTGTTTCCTAATAGGACCAAATACAACAAAATATTCAGCGACAGTCTCAGGAGGAACAACCTGTAGATGAGACTCAGACATATCTTGATGTTGTGGGTAGTAGGGACTATCGTGGAAGAATATTCGGTCTAGGTTCATATGGGAACGCATGTTATTTGCACTCTTCCCTGTCCAGTATAGCAGCATCTGCTAGGCCAACGCAAAATAATGAAGTAACCGAGCTTCGGGCCACAGTGGACATATTGAGGGAGCAGATAGGGTGTTTGACAGAGGCTAACGTTAATCAACGGATGGAGCACATGGAGTAAATAGCTAAGATGAGAGAGGAAATGAGAGAGAAGATGAGAGAGGAGATGGGGGACATGGCAAAGATGAGAGAGGAGATAAAGCAAGTGTCAAATATCAGAGAGGCGATGGAGCAGGCAGCTAAGATGAGAGAGGAGATGGAGCGGCTTCCTAAGATGAGAGCGGAGATGGAGCAAATGACTAAGATGAGAGAGCAAATGGAGCAGCTGTCTCAGCTTAGACAGGAGATGGAACAGTTAAAGGGAAGGCTTAACAGTTCAGAGCACCCACGATCACAACGACATTAGCCTGTCCTTGTCATTTGTTTTCAATTAAAAACATAAGTTATGCACATTGTAATGTTTTTATTATTAATTAAAATACTTGATACGTTATATTATCAATTAATTTTCTGATTAATCAAATTATATATACAAATTAATTTCTTATGAACAAATAATTGGTAACTCTTAACATTATGCATTTATAACAACAACATAACATTGGAATTTAATAAAAAAACTGTAACCAGCTATTACCGATGGACAAATTTTCCGTCGAAAATTTTGTACTTATTTACCGACTATAAACAGAACTATCGGTAAATTAGATGATTTTTTAGGTCATTACCTTCGGTTTACCGACAAAAAATTATTCGTTGCTAAATTTCATCGACGGAAATTAACTTAATATATTCCATCGTTAAATTTTACCGACGATGTATTACCGTCGATAAAATACCGATAGAAAATCACCATCGGTAATTTTAACTACGACCCATTTAGTGACGGATTTTTTCACCGCCAAATTTCGTCGGTAATTATTATTATCGACGGAAATTTCCCATTTATAGACGAAATCTTCCATTGGTAAACAAGTGATTTCTTGTAGTGGTACTTTCACTATTTCCCCATTAAACTATAATCTTACAACGGAATTGTTTTAATTAGTAGTCCTTGACTGTCTTAAACTTTCTAATATACAATTTCCTCAAAAGAGGTGAGTGTAGAGCATACTTGCATCTGAATCTAGACTGTTGGTAATGTTACTCAAGACTCAAAGATTTTAGGAGAGGGAGAACTTAGAAAGAAGAACTCAAAATAAACTTCATTACTAAATCTATCTTACAACTGAGTCTGCTTACAACTAAAGAGTAACCTTGTTTTTATAGGTGAAACAGAGGTTAGAAACATAAATCTACCTAAGAGACACACTTATTAAATCTTTAAAAAAGAAAGTTACTTTAAGTACAATTATCATATCTTTAAAAAAGCTACTTTGAAAAAGTAAACTACTTTTCAAAAGACAAACAGTGAGATGATAAGATGAAATCTTGAACAGTGGGTTGTGGGCCATCTTTCATCAAGACATGTGCCCGGGATCCTGAGTGATATTGAGTGCGAATCCCACAAGGGCGGCATCCTAGAATAGTCAAAACTCATTGAAACTCATACGATTTTTTTCACATTTATCATATACATATACGAAAATCAAAAATCAAATCGGACTCATACTTTTATTTTATAAAAGTTGAAATCATAATTGTCATTACACTTTAATCAATCTCTTTTACAAAACATTTACAAATTTCACCAATTATTACATACAAAAATTTTTGAATACACATTGTACAGAAATCATGGAATATACCAATTTACACAAAAATAAGAAAATACAAATGCAGACATAAACTGACTCGACCTCTACCTCTTACTTGATTGCAGTGACTATACTCCCGTTTGCCCAATGTGGTAACTCTTCTGAGACTAAAAAATATTACTAATTTTGGGTGAGTTTTGTGAACTCAATGAGTTTTCATCCTCGATGACTTACTCCATCACATAACATATATAGTTCACATATTCACATAATTCACATCATTTCATTAATAATCATATTGAATCATATACATTTGATCAATCATTTCACATTTTACATTCAGAAATCATTCAAACCATTATAATCATTCATATCATACATATGCAATGCATATGAGACTCACTTTTAATTTGTTACTTTTTTGTGACCAAGTGGCTTTTTCACTGGCCCATATCCCTTAGTGGATACCGGGCTAGTCCATATCCCTTGTGGATACCAAGTTGTATCAGATATTGTCCCATATCCTTTAGTGGATTCCGGGTACATTCATAACTGAGCCTGAGGCTCTTATCACATATCGAGCTTTAAGCTCTTTTTCACTGGCGACTACAGTCATAACTGCCTTTATGTTTCATACATTAATGGAATGGAATGGAATAGATCAATCACATATGATTAGTCAGTCACTTTCACATGTCATCAGATTTTAGTCCGACATTCAACATTTAAGTTGATAATCATTCATTCATTCACATGCACGTTCACATTTTTCTTTAGAATTAGGTCCGGCGTCTAACAATCAAGTTAAGAAGCACTTATTTTGTCACATTCACATATAAGGAGCACTTCAAATCTTACACTCAAACATCAAGAACTTCGGACTTTCAATGTCTGAAATCAAACAATCAATATCACATTCACATTGCATGATCATTCAGTATATAATTTATATTACATAATTCAACAGAATTTAAATGAAACAAACACTTAAAGTAAGGCCATCTAGGTTGACTCATAGTACGCTCCAGATTAGCAATTGCTTTCAAGATCTAGAAATATCTGAATGCGAACGTTTATTTTGCACATTCAAATTATACAATACACATGTTGCATATACATTAATAATTGCACAATTATAAGCATTCATTTATGCACAAATATGTATATAGAATAAGTACAATACATGCTCAATGACAATCTCAGGTATATTTTTAAATTTCACTCTATATCAACATTCATAACTTATCACTCAATTACTTGTCATTTCGTTTTTAGCATTATTTGCTCTTATTATCAAATTCTCATCCACTTTAACTTGATACACTATACTCCTCTTCTTTGAATCACAAATTCAATCATGTGAATATATTTACTCCCAAACAAACTCATACCTGTGATACTTTGATATCAACAATTCATTCACTAATGTTATTCCAACATTACAATATCACACATTATCCAAACTCTCCTTTCTTCTTATAAATTTCTCCAAATTTCCAAACCTTCAGGTCTATTTTCCATAATCGATTAGGCAATGAAAACAAAGTAATTTGGCAACACTTTCTCCTAGAAAAATGTTCCCCATTGTCTTAGGTTTCTAATGACATCAAAATAATTCAATTTTGTTCAGTATTTTGAAAGTTATACTCCAAATATTTTTAGACTATTATCATCTATAATAGTACACTATACTCAACTTCTATCCAGAAATTGAAAGTCTTAGAGATTGAATTAGAATTTTATTTATTCAGACAATTTGTATCCCTATGTCTCTAATTTACTACAAATAAAAAATAATCTCATTTGGAAATCTACAAATCATGATATAATCAGAATACCCAAGCATGTTCAGTGAAATCACTTTCCTTCAATCAATCTTTTTAAAATAAATTCATAATGCTACCAATTTTCCAAATAAAATAATGTATTAGGAACCTATTGGCGCAAGAATAAAGCCATTTGGAGCTCTAGAGAAGAAGTTATGGTCGAAAGAAGTAAGGCTGTTAAGTTTGTAAGATGCTCTTGGGTGCATAAACTATTAGAGAGTACAGTGTCATGACGTGATAATTAAAACTAATAAACACTCATGACCGTGAGGAAGAGAAGTCATGGGTGTGAGTGACTCACAGGTGTGAAAAAAGTCATGGGTGTGAGTGACTCACAGGTGTGAAAAAATTCATGGGTGTGAGGAAAAAAAGTCACGGGTGTGAGTGACTCACGCTTGTGCACAATCAACCAGACTCGTCTCACGTTTTTCACTAGATCTCTCCCAAATGATTTCAGATGGATAAGATATAAAGATGTAGATTGGTGTGTTAAAAGTCTAATAGTTCAAGTCTCATGTAATTTGGAGGTTAGACAAAGGAGAAATAGTCAAAAGATTGAAGGATGTTGTGTTAGCATCCAACCTTATGCACAATCGCGAGTTGGTTGTTAATCTTCCGAAATCACGATTGTGCTTTGTGGTGATCACGACTTTCTAGTCGCACTCTCTCACTTCTAACTTCCATAACTTTCAATCTAGAAATTCAAAATTTTCAAACTTTATATCATTAAAAAGATAAAAAGAAAGATCTACAACTTTTATGAAGACAATTTTGTCAAAATCTTCCTATATCAATAAAGTTTAATCATGGGATTTTCATACCACATTTTTATCCCTTTTTTTCTCTTTGCTTTCTTTTAGTCTAAACCAACTTCTCTAACTTAGCTTCTTTCACTAAATCCGACACTTGAAATTCGTTTCTACTCTTTCTACTCCATTTCCATTCAATTCATTAATAGCACATTCATAGTATAACTAAATACACAAGTTTACTCAAAATTCTCAAAATCCTCAAAACCCGACTATCAGTTATGCGTCTTCTTCAAGTTCTACATTTCACCATTCTTTACACTTCAACTTTTCTTTACATTCTGTATTTTTATTCTCCACTTTCATTTTAAACAATCTTTCTTATCTCCAAACATCATCATACAACTATTCTTCAACTCTAAATTCATTCTTTTATTCATCTCTAAAAACATTGCAAACTCACGTATACAGTGAATACACAACCATAAACAGAGCATTTACTTGTTCTTCTCTCCAAATTTTTCTATACTTAATCATACATGTTTTCTATGATCTTTCAACTTATAAATCATTTCTACACTATCTTAAGACATCTAGATCATCAAATATTCAAAATCTAACATCAAGAATTTTCATATCTTAAACCTATGGTGTTCATGGAAAATGACCATTTTTCTTCATAATCTTGCAATGACCAATAAATCACCATTTTTGTTTCATAAACCAACAACTCTAAAGAATTTACACAATACTTACTTGTCTAAAACTTCAAAATCTTTCAAATCACGTGAACCCTAGCTTTCTAACAACACCTAATCATCAACAGTTCGAGGTTGTAGGGTTAGGTATTTTAATGATAGTGAAGGAGATAATAAAAAGAGATAGCAAGTGGAAGATGAGAGCAAGGCTTACATTGCGAGGATGAGAAATCTCTGAAAGAAATGAAACTTCCAGAAGATGAAGAAAAATCTCGACGAAGATATTTTAAGACAAGAACAAATAGTAGATGGATCTTTCAAGTTTAAAAGAACGTGTGTTTAAGAATTGGACCCTTGTCCAAATTGTAAGGCTTTAACTAGTTTCTCAATTAACTAGTTCAATCTTCTCCGATTTTTACTCCAATTAGTCTCTAAATTTTCAATATCATTTGTCAAAAATCCCAAAGTCACCCATACGATTTTCACTATCATTTGAATCTCATTTCTATTTTCATTCATCAATTTATTTGCCAAGTGGCATTTTTTCTAGTACAATAATATCCAACTTTTTTCGAAAATTATTCCTAAAAGTCACCAAAATTCAAAATTAACATTTTATATTCTCCAATTCAGATTTCAATGCAAATAAATCACAATTCTCAATAGTATCACATTACCAAATCAATTATACTCGGAATTTCAATGAATGCATGTATAGTTATTTTAATGTGTGCAAAAATTCATATTCTCATTAGTGTATGCTAATAATTGCATGAGTATAAAAATGCATTTTTTTCTCTTATTGATCTCACATGTACCATATTTTTGGGTTCTAACTCTTAATATGAGAACGAGATGTCACATTTCTCCCCTCCTTAATAAATTTCATAATTGAAATTCTTATCTGATTGATCAGGAAGGCAAGGGTATTGTTTCCTCAAATATTCCTCTGTTTCCCATTATTGATAATACAACTAATAAGTTATTGGTCCTATGCTCTTAATAACTTCAAGTGGACTATTACAATTCGAGCTTTGTTTATCCTTTTTCCTAATGTGAGAACATCTTGTCAATGTGATACCCTCAAAAGCATTTCCTTTTTCACTTCTCTTCAGTGTTAATACACTTAACTCTTATGTCTATTTCACTATATTCTATAACCTTGATGTTGATCCATCAAATTCATTCATCTTTCATAAGCCACTTAATTTCTATTATAGATTCATTTCACACACTAATAGTATCTTGAATTTATTCTGGCCTTTAACCATTCTTTGGCCCTCTTCATTTCAATGTTTGGGCGAACGACTCTTTTTGTCGTATAACGCCTCATACAGTATTCTAATGATATCACTATGATAACGATTGCTATGCCTGTAGTCAGTTAGAACTATACATCGATCTCATGTTTCTATGAACTCCAAACATATAAGCTTTAAGCATATCTCCAACAGTTAGGACTGTTGGTAATTCAAACATTCAGTCACTTGTTTTTACATCTTAGTAGTTTAAGTACTATTTTGGCATATTCCTACTAGGATGTCTAGCTTAGGTTATTACTTGTTCCTTCTATAGTAATCTCTTTGCTAAATCATCTTTGTTGAGTACACATCCTTCTTATTTCAATCACAAAGTAACATTTTTCCTATTGATGCAAAATTCATATTCATTTTCAATCCCTCACTAAGATTCACAATTCTGGATCCTCAATTTGGGCTTTGCTAATTTTTCATACAAACTCTGCTTTTTCCAAGGTAGCTAATAATACTTCATTTTGACCCAAATTTGACTCGACATTCTGGGCACTTTATTGCTCTAGGTCTGGCAACCTCACTATCTAAATTGTAATACACTGCTATTGGATTTCCTATTTAATGCATCCAATTACAACATTGGCTTTACTATGAAATACTTATTTGTACATCGTAATCTTCCAGTAACTATATCCATTGTCTTAGTCTCATTTTCATTTCTTTCAAACTCAGTAAATATCTTATACTTTAGTAATCCGTATAAAATCTAAAATGTTTTATTGTACTTATAATGTCTCCAAGCTCTTAATGTAGCTATTATTGCAGCAAATTCTAAATCATGTATCAAAATTCAGCTCATGAGGCTTAAACTATCTCCTTGCATAAGAAATCACTTGATTATGCTGTGTTAGATTTCATCCTAATTTCTGATGTGAAACTTCATTATATACTACATAATCTCCAGAACCAAACGATATAGTTACATCGGTGTTATAATTCATCAAGGATTCTTTTTATATTCATCAATCCATACATTTTACATGTTTTCCCTCAGACATTTTCGTCAAAAGACTAAGATTAGCAAAAACTCCTTAAAAGTCTCTGGTAGTATCCAACATGCAGCTAGTTCTAAAGAACTTTGAATCTTGCACATATTCCTCGTAGTTTCTCACTTTATCATCACCTCTATCTTCTTTGAGTTTCCCAATGTGTCATGTTCAAATACTATAACACCCATAATTTATTTGATTAAGCTAAGATTCACTTTTATGGAACTTAGCATATAACTGTTTCTACCTTCATGATATGTAAGATTTCATCAAGTATTCAAAATGTTCTCTTTACTTTTCAAATACACTTAAAATACCATCTATGATCATAGTCACTAATTGATACAGTTTTTCCTGGATCACTTTAATTTTCAATACCATAATATTGTTGGGGGCATTGTTAACTCCAACAGATATAACTCAAAACTCTTTATGCCCATGATTTGTTCTCGTATTTTTTTAAGTATTTAATTCCTTGACGAGGTAATATTATCTCATGTTTTTTTCGATTTTCCTCAATTGACAACCTCTTCAATTGACAACCTCTCTCAAATGATTTTCTCAATTCATTCTATTTCCTCTGATTTCACATTGACTTGTTCTAACGTCTGTTCATTCTTACTAGTTTTATCCACACATTTTAATTTATTGGCAATCTTAACTTCCTATGTTTGTATCACATTCATCAAATCAATTTTCTCTCGAACATATATACACAGAATATAACGTAACCTATATTCTCCTCATATTAGCAATTAATGTCTTCTCAAATTCAATAATCCAATCATATAGTTGGATACTTTACATCAAACAAAATGCATACTTTCTCAGTAGCATATTTTACCTCTTATGCCTGAGTCTCCGCTAGGGATATGACTCCAATATTCACTTTGGATTCATTATATATTCATTTCTGATTTATTTATTTGTTGATCATTCTTAAATTGAATCATTTGATAAACTTGACCTAATTTAAGGAAATTCTTCTTTTAAAGAAAATTTCTTGCTACTATCATCGATACTGTTCGTATAATCCTTATCAATCAACTGTCTTTATCATCGCTTATCAATCATTCTTAGTACCTCAAGAAGATCAGTTTCTATCATTTTGTACACGAACATCATGTTTTATTCATCAAAACTCAATGATGTAGTAGACTCGATCGCATATGCTTAGGTGTGTATCATCAAGGTTATCCCATTATATTTAGAGATTTATTTCTGACAAATCACCAATTATCTTACAATAGTAATACTTTGTTCTCAAATGATACTAGATAATATTTCTCTCTTTATCCTTGCCTTGATTGGGGTTTCCTCGCATTGACATATGCTAACATCAACTTTACCTCAATTTTCGCAAATTTACCTCTTCTAATGTTACATCATGTTATAATAATTCAACTACTCTAAAGAATTTACACAATACTTACTTGTCTAAAGCTTCAAAATCTTTGAAATCACGTGAAACCTAGCTTTCTAACAACACCCGATCATCAACAGTTCGAGGTTGTAGGGTTAGGCATTTTAGTGATAGTAAAGGAGATAATAAAAAGAGATAACAAGCGGAAGATGCGAGCAAGGATTGCATTACGAGGATGAGAAATCTCTAAAAGAAATGAGGCTTCTAGTAGATGAAGGAAAATATCGAAGAAGATATTTTAACACAAGAATAAACAGTAGATGGATCTTTCAAGTTTAAAAGAATGTATGTTTAAGAATTGGACCCTTGTCCAAATTCTAAGGCTTTAACTAGTTTCTCAATTAACTAGTTCAATCTTCTCCGATTTTTACTCTAATTAGTCTCTAAATTTTCAATTTCATTTGTCAAAAATCCCAACGTTACCTATACAATTTTCCACTATCATTTGACTCTCATTTCTATTTCCATTCATCAATTTATTTGCCAAGTGGCATTTTTCCTAGTACAATAATATCCAACATTTTCATAAATTATTCCTAAAATTCACCAAAATTTAAAATTAGCAGTTTATATTCTCCAATTCAAATTTTAATGCAAGTAAATCACAATTCTCAATAATATCACATTTACAAATCAATTATACCCAAAATGTTAATGAATGCATGTATGAGTATTTTAATGTGTGCAAAAATTTAGATTCTTGTGCGTGTATGCTAATAATATATATGAGCATGAAAATGCATTTTTCTCTCATTGATCTCACATGTACCGTAATTTTTTGTTCTAACACCTAATATGGGAACGAGATGTCACATTCAACATGTCATGGCCGTGACTTTCACACATATGCTACCCAAAACCCTAGTTTTTAATATAAATAGACATGTGACGAAATAGAGGCTTATGAAAGAATAGAAGGTGTTTTCTATTGAAAGGAAAGGGAGCTTCGGGAGAGCACGAAGGCGGCAATGGAAGCTCTCTACCATGAGAGATTCGTGGAGGGGTAGTTTTCTAATGCCGATTCGAAGGCGACATCGACATTAACAACCAGGTTAAGCATTCCTTCCTTGTATTTGTTGTTTCTTTTTCTCTTTAGAAATTGATTATGTTATCCAATGTATTGTAAAAAGATGGATTTTAATGCGTTCATTGCATCGTTTTGTTACAAACCCATTGCTACAATATTCAATGTAATCCGTAATTGTGATGTTGAAATTCATTTATAGTGGCTAATAATTCATAATCATCAAGGATAACATAACCTAGGTTAAATGACGCATTGTATGTGGTTGTTGCCTTGATTAATCAGTTTTCTTGATTCGTAATATAGTTGCCCAATTGAATTTAGAGATCATATCCTAGGTTATTCGAGGTTTAATTAATGATCGTATCTTAATTAAACGCGACCTAAGGGATTAATAGTTTTTAAGAGAGGTTTGAGAACAAAAAATCATCAAAATTTGTTTAATTAGGGTGTAGGCCGAGATAGAACCTAAGAACCAAATTCTTAATGAATTCACCACTTTCATCATTTTTACATGTTTTCTTTAATTTGCTTTTCTTAGTTTAGTTTCATTTTGTTTTCTTATTTCAAACCAACCAAACCCCCTAAACCTAAACACTAATTAATTTCATTTCAACATCTTTTCACACACTCTTTATGGGATCAACCTAGACTCACTACTACTATAGTAGTAGTCTAGTTTTTATTTGACTAGCGTTACGATACACTGTCAATTTTGGCGTTATTGCCTGGAAGTGTAGAGTTTTTGTTTTTGTTTGTGATTTTAATTAGTGTTTTGTATATATTTGTTTGTAATTAGTTTCTTTTCAGTTATTTCGTGATCTTTTCATTTATTTTGTTTCGTATTTATGATTTTTTTTGACATAGATGAAAGTAGTTTCTTTAATAACTCTTATTCTCAATCCTACAACTAAAGTTGGACTGATCAATCTAACTTTAGTTATGAATGGGATAATCAACAAAATTACTTTCATGATAGTTTGCAAGATGCACAACAATTCTCGTACATACCAGAAATTTCTTTTCACAATTCAAGTACACCTCTGGAAGAATTGATTAATATTATAATTGCTAATAATTTACAATTCCAGCAGGACGTACAACAATAATTCTAGCAGTTCCAATAAGATATACAACAATAACTTCAACAGGGTATACAATAACTTTAACAGGACATAACATCTAGACTCCATAATGTGGCAAGCCAAATGGGTGAGATGGCAGCAAGGATCGACATGTAAGGCCCCAAATTATACCCTAGTTGAAATGAAATGTTACATGTTCATGAAAGTAAATGTGATAGGTGTTGAAATCGTTATATGATTGTGAATTGTATATATCTTTAAGTTTTGGTTTAATGGATCATACTTAGTTATTTGGAATTAGTTTATACCATTAGAAAGCTAAAGTACAAAAATGTACAATTGGACTAGGAACATTTTCAAGTAACAACACAAGTTGTTACATAAAAATTTGAATTATTAAGCTTATAAGTTAGTGACATTTGGTATGGCTAATGTATTGATATTTGGTAACATTAGTTGAATGACAAATGGCCTGATTGAATTGTGGCATTTGGCAGCATTCATTAATTAACAAGTGGTTTAATGGAAGTGTGACAATTGGTATCTTAAATGTAGGACATATGTGATACATGTAAAGGAGACATATGCCTCATGGTGGGAGTGACACCTAATATCAAATGAGTCCAGCTAAGGCATAAGTGTTTCTGCTGGTTATTCTTTCTCTTCTTGCTCAATCACCACCAAAACTATCCCTTTCCTTCAGCTATTAAATTTTACTACAATTCGTGTATTACCACTCCAAATTCTTAGCCAAATATTGCATCAAGGAAGTAGATTATGTTATCTTCTATGTTGTCTTCTTCGTTCTAAGATTTGCACGTGGATCTTGGACTAATTGTAACATCCCACCCCCTACTGGAAGGGTAAAATAGGAAATTTGTCATAGGATGGGATTGATAGGGAATAATTAGTACTGTTCATGCATAATAGGATTGATACACAGTATCAATTGTGCACATGGAATTACTGTATATGCATTCATGATAATTCTCGGTAATTGGGCCTAATGCAATTTTATTAGGATTAACATGGTTATTGGGTTTGAAAAAAAATTATTTTGACTGATCCATTGACTATTTTATATTTTAAAAGATTTTCAGGAATTTTTCTGGAATTTTCCGGAGAAAATTCTCGGACCGGCAAATTCGCCGGTAAATGGCCTAAATGTGTTTTTGTTGTGGAAAATGTGGTTTTCATGTTTGAAAAATTATTGGGAGGGGACTGTTATATGTTTTACAATTTTGGGCAATTTCGGTAGTTTTCAAAAAAATGATCCGGGGAAATTCCCGAACCGGGAAAAAATCGCCAAGTGACGAACCGGTCGATTTTCGGTAGCGAAAATTGCGACCAAGTGGTACTGTCATTTTAGATATATTATTTTGAGATTAAAATTAGGGCTATTGGACCAGAATGGGTCAAATTGAAATAGGATTTCTAAATCCTATCCAATAAATTGTTTTTAATTGTTTAAAGTTATTACTTGACTTTTGTCTTTTTGTTCTTTAACTTGGTCAAGTACCATATTGACACATATCATCTCATTTAATGTTGGCATGTATTCTCGGATGTTCCTTGATTAATGAAGGAAAATGGTGAGTTTGTTTTGCTTATCTCATTTTTCATACGAACCCTTCTTTCTCTTCCCCTTCATCGAAATTTTCTCATTTTTCCTAGCTTAAATTGCTACTTTTCTCCAACCTTTCATGCTTACAAGCTTGAACTTTCTAGTTTCTACTATGATGGCGATGGTGTGTGTGAAGTGAAGTGGAAAAGTCGTTGATAGTTGAAGCATTTAAAAGGAAGCTTTAATTATGTAAGAATTTTATTATGCTTTTGAAGTTGTAGTAGTTTGATGCATTAATTGGGAATTATGGTTCATTCAATATGAGTTACGATGCATGAATTTCATGAAAATTATAGTTTAAAGTGTTGGATATAAGGTTTGAGGATGACTTGATGAAGTTAGCATGAAGAATGTGTTCTAGCTTGGTTTTAGCTTGATTTTGGATTAATTTTGATGACTAATTTTGCATGGAAATGGAGAGATGAGGGCTGCCAACTTGAGATGGTATTTCCTAGTAAATGTATGAATGATATAGGTACTGAATTTGTGTCTAATTGAGATACCTATGATAGTAGAAATTGAATTGGAATGA
>JAOTIZ010037312.1:0-16014 GCA_027123425.1 Erythroxylum panamense | reverse complement strand
CATTTTCATCAACCGATCAACACTAATACTCTAATACACGACAAATCCAATCCATTTCCAATCCACAACACAAAAAATTCCATTTACCAATCAACACACACCCAAAAAATTTTGTACACCATCGGGTACAGGTCACTGGGTCTTCACTTGGGTCGCTGTCGGAGGGTCAGTAGGCCAGCGGTGTTGCGACAGAGGGAGGACGGAGAAGGCAACGTATGTAGGCGGTGTGGACGACGCGACGGAGGCGAGCGGCGAGACCACGAGAGGACGACAGACGGATGGACGAGAAGAGGAAGACTCGAGGAGACCACCAGAGTCCAGATCTAGAATAGGGAGGGGCGGCGACGCGGCGTGAGAGAGACAACTGGCAAGATTCAGGCGGCGGAGGCAGACGGAGGGCAATAGAAGGAGGTAGGCGACGGGCGACAAAGAAGAGAGAAGAGATGTGGGCCAAAGGTCGGGGGGGGTAGTTTTGTTAGGGTTAATTTTTTTTATTTGCAAATTAGTTCCTAGGTTTTTTAAATTTTGCGGAACTACCCAGATTTTTCCGGCAATTGTGGTACCGGCGGGATTTTTTCCCCGGTACGGTACCGTTCGGTACGGGATCCCGGCGGTACCGTTCGGTACGGAACGGTATTCAGATCATTGCTACTAAGTCTTCTTTTTTATTTTTTGATAAGTAATTATTTTTAATTTGAAAATACTAGTTCTTTGAAAATTCCAATTAAATTATTTGGTATAAGTAATAATAATCAAAGTTTAATTATCCTAATAGAATTTGAAATATAAAAAAATAATTTTTATAACATAATATATTGATGAACCTTTTACAATTTTAAAAAATTCAAAAACTACTTTATAATTTTAAAAAAATGATCAAAAAATACTCAAAATTAACTTATACCAGTACCAAACTATATTAAAACCAAACCTAATACTAGTACCAAATCATATTAGAAACAACGCGACGCCACTGTACCAATATATTCGTAACATTGCATATATTACCCATACTTTTTTAAAAATTCTATAAAGAGGTTAATAAAATTAAGAGGTGTTTGATTCACTTGAAGCAATGGTAATATAATTTATAATTAATATAATGAATAATGATAATGAATAAAATTATTATAATTATAGTTACGATGAATAAATGATTACCATTATAATTGATAGTGGTTAGTTTATTAAAAATCTTAAGAAATAAAAATTTATTAAAATTTTATTTTACGTCAAATTTTAATTAATTATATTTAATTTATGAACCTCACTTATGATGACGAAATGTTTAAAATTAAGTATATTGTAATATTTTCTTTCCAATAACTCTTAAAGAAAAAAATTGAACGTTTACTTGCATTAACAAATCATCACTCACATAAGGTCTTCAAAATATAATTTAATCATCTAAAATATTATTTTTTTATAAAAATTGTCACGTTTGTAACACTCCTCTCATACGCATAACAAATCTTGTCACACGCGTAATACTTCTATCATGCCATTGACACATTTGTTATTTAGTGGAATGACTCGCATTCCTCTCATAATTTCAAAGTATGAAGTAATGCCCCAATTTTGAATATAAAAATACTACTCATCTAATAATAATATATTACCATGTAATTGTTTTTATTCTTTATCTATTCCTTTCTTCCAATATCCATTAACGACGCACCGTCTAAGAAGTTGTAACTCTAGCCCTGTCCATTTCTTTTAGGCGATATAAATTATTGTTCTGTTTGGATGACTAATAAACTAATCTACTTGTCTGAATAGAGCGTTAAAGCAATACTGCAATAACAACCCGAATTAAAGAACTCTGACGGAATTCTGTAGTACGCGAGACTTGACTGAAGCAATATTATTGAGCGCTAAAGGTCATCTCCAACCATTTCATAAAATTTTTACTGCGCAATTTCTTCAAACACTTGGAAGACTCTATCATCCTTGAGCTTGCTAATCACTCATTTGTGTTGTTCGGCGCCTTCACTGAGTAACAATTTGACCGAACACACAGAACCAGCGATGATTTTCACCGCTTCTCAACCAATCAACCCCAACATTCCAAACGCACTGCTCACCTCTCGAACTTTTACTGGTCATGCCGCCAAAAAAGTGAGGATTAGAGAAAGGGAGGAAGATCCTCCTCCCCCGCCACCAAACCCTCCAGTTCTTTCTGCCAGCTACAGTGCGGCGGTACTTGGGGATACCGAACAGAACACTGACTTAGAATGGCCAGAAGACAAAGTCATAGCAATTGAGGAAGAAACAAGTCCCAAGAAACTTTGGGACGGGCATCGAGTTATCAGGCAATCTCCGAGGACACCTGGACAGGAAATGGGAGAAAGCAATTGTGGTCAAGCTCTTAGGCAGAAAGTTGGGTTTCAATCTCCTTCACCACCGCATCCGTTCCAAGTGGAACCCGCAAGTGCCCATGAAAATTGTGGATTTGGAGAATAAGTTATACCTTATTAATTTCGTTGAGATTGACGATGACCTCAAATCTCTTACCCAAGGTCCCTGGATTATTGTCGGCCATGTTCTGTCCGTCCAGCCCTGGACTCCTGCATTTCGCCCCTCGACCGACCGAGTGTCGCATGTAGTTGCCTGGATTAGGTTCCCCGAACTCTCAGTGGCTCGTTACCACCCTGCAATTCTCACCGCATTAGGGAATCTCATCGGCAGAACCGTCAAGATTTATGCCAATACCCAACATTCCCAACGAGGGAAGTTCGCTAGGGTTGCTGTCGAAATTGACATTAGCTCCCCCCTTCGCCCCCTCGTTGAGCTGGATGGAGAAATAATCAAAGTTGCGTACAAAGGCTTACCTCCCATCTGCCTCACATGCGGTATCGTCGGCCATGGAACCACCACCTGCCCCACAAACCGACCCGAGCAAAGTGAACCCAGGGAACCTCCACCCCACGCTTAGGAGGCGTCGTCCTCACTCCCCGACTGGATGGTGACTGAACCTCCGACTCCGGGTTACGGCCCCTGGGTGCAGGTGCGGCGCTGTCCTCATCATCAGACTCAACCCCCACCGGATCTAGGAAGTGACAGACGAACCTTTGCTACACCCGAGTCTTTGAGGGGCTTGAGATTCAATGTTCTGATTGAGCTGACACCTCAGGCACAGTCTAACGGTCACCCACTCCACGCGGGAGACAACGTTCGCGGGGCACCCACGTCTCCTCACCAGTTCGCTCAACGCCGCCAGCCATCGAAGACTCAGCAGCGTTTGCCTCTTAAGGGTGTTGTAGGACGAGCCGCAAGTGGTCCTGGATCCTCACAGAACAAGGCCTGCATGCATCTGCAGCCCACGGCCAGTACCCGATCCACCCGTGCAAAAGGGCCAGCCTCGAGCCCGCCCCAACTCCTGCTACGTCGTCGTCCACGACTAACCTACAACTGCCCACGCATGCGACGTCATTTGCTACGCCACCAGTGAACGCTCCCCAAGCTCCCCCAGCCCAGACGCAGACATCGCCTCCTCCCCAGTCCTCCTCCATATCTCACATAGCCGTCTCTATACCCTCCCATGTTGTGGTTATTATCCAAGACCCCACGTTAACCAACGCCATGCAAGAAGAAGTGAGATGCCATGCAGTCGGAGCACTCACCCAAGACGTAGGCCAGTCCCCAACCTTGCCTTCGTTCTCTGCTCCATCTCTCCCGCCCCTTGGTCGTCCCCCAGACGACGATGCTGACATGCATCTAGTGACCCAGCCCCATAGCGTTCCAGACTCGCCCCCCGCCGAGGAAATGTTGACGTCCACGATAGACCCCTCGAGGGCGATGGACATTCCCCCCGTAAACACTCAAGTATCTTAGTGTTTACATTTTTTAGACGTCCCTTTATGTCCTTTTATATTTGGAATTGCCAAGGGGCTGGAGGTAAAGCCTTTAAGCCCATCCTGAAGAATTATCTTAAGACTCATCGTCCTATTCTTACTATGCTCATAGAACCGATAATCAGTGGAGAACGAGTCGGAGAGTTATTCGTAGCTTGGGTTTTGAACATTCTTTCAGAGTCGAGGCTTTAGGTTTCTCTGGCAGTATTTGGTTAATGTGGAACAGTAATGTCTCGGTTCAGATTTTGTTAGCTCATCGACAATTCGTGCATACCAACATTGAATGGGGTGGGTTTAATTTCGATTTTATTGCAATTCACGCTAGCCCGAATTATTCCATGCAACACTTTCTGTGGGCTTACCTCCGTAAACTTGCTCGAATCAATTCGAACCCTTAAATCCTGGGGGGCAACTTCAATGCTAAACTTGATAGTTCCGATAAGAGAGGGGGCTCCCGTCTTCTTCCCATCATGAACAACTACTTCCGGGACTATGTTCACCTGGAAAAGAGGACATATTAAAGCTAGGCTTGACCGAGTTCTTTGCTCTACCTCCTGGCATTCCACCTTTCACAATACTTCGGTTCAGCATCTCCCTTTCCTCAAATCTGACCATCGACCGCTTCTGGTGCACCTGGACATCAATCTCCAAGTGCAGCGTATCTCGAAACCTTTCCGCTTTCAATCAGCCTGGTTGATGCATGGTGAGTTTCACCAAGTTATCGAACAAGCTTGGCAGCCGGATCCCACCGATATTAGTGGCACCTTATCCAATCTCTCCCATTCCTTATAAGAATGGAACTATAACACCTTGGGGAATATCTTTTATCGAAAGAAGATGCTTATGGCTCAGCTACAAAGCATCCAAACAGTTCTAGAAACCCACGACTCCCATTCCCTTCACGACCTCGAGGAGCATCTCCGCACCGAGCTGGAACAGGTCCTCTATCAGGAAGAGCTCTACTGGCACCAACGTGCCCGATGTCAATGGATAAGCCAGGGTAACTGGAATACGAAATATTATCACACCATTACCAAGAACCGACAACTTAAATCTCAGCATATCACCCTCCAAGATGAGCAGGGAATTATGAGATCTGACACACCGAGTATTTTACGGTTAGCTCAAACCTTTCTTGCCCATCTCTACCATCAGGATGGCCTTTCACCTAGGAATCCCGAACTTCCAGCTGTGTTCCCCCGTCTCTCCCCCAGGATCTTACAGCCTTGCAACTTCCTCTCAGCCCAGAGGAAATCACAGCTGCTTTCTTTGCGATGGCTCTGAACAAGGCTCCAGGAGTGGATGGTTTTACGGTCCTTTTTTATCAATCTCAATGGGACACAGTCGGCTCATCCCTGACTGTGTTCCTTTAGAAAATCTTCCGCCATGAAATTTGGGATACTGAACTCAATCGTACCATTCTGGTACTAATCCCCAAGTCCCCCAAGCCCACATCGATAACCTAATTTAGACCCATAGTGCTTTGTTCCGCGATGTACAAAGCTATTACCAAACTCATTGTAGCTCGTCTCCAACCACATCTCGATACTCTAGTTGCGCCGACCCAATGTAGCTTCGTGCCCGGACGTCAAATCATGGACAATATCATCATAGTTCAAGAAGTGTTACATTCTATTAAAAGAAAAACTGGGGAAAAATGGTTCATTGCGATCAAGGTGGACCTCGAGAAAGCCTATGATAGACTTTCCTGGGACTTTATCCTAGATACCCTTTTTAAGTTTGGGATTCCAGACTCGCTGATTAATCTAATCATGAAATGCATCTCCTCGGTTTCCATGCAAGTGCACTGGAATGGGGAACTTAGTGCCTCCTTCTCTCCTACCAGGGTAATCCGCCAGGGTGACCCAATTTCCCCTTACCTTTTCGTTCTTTGCCTGGAACGACTTGAGCACTTAATTAGTGAGTCTATAGCTCACGGAAGATGGAAACTGATTCGTTTAAGCCGAGCCGGTCCCCCCTTATCCCACTTATTCTTTGCCTACGATCTTATTCTGTTCGCAGAAGCTTCCCTTGACCAGATCCAAGAAATCCGTGCCACTTTAGATACCTTCTGCACCTCTTCGGGTCAACGGGTTAGCCAAGACAAGTCCCGTTGCTTTTTCTCTAGAAATATTCCGTCCACTCTGGCTCATTCCCTCAGTGGGGCCCTGGGATTCAAGAAAACTAATAATTTAAGTCATTACCTTGGAGTGCCCCTTCTTCACGAACGGGAGCATATTCTGGACATAGTTCAACACCGCCTATCTGGGTGGTCCGCTCATCTTTTATCACCGCTCGCCAGCCGACTCATGCTGACTCAGGTTGTCATTGCTGCGATCCCCACTTATACGATGTAGACGGTCCGCCTACAGCGACAGTTGTGTGATGATCTGGAGAAAATCATGTGCCAATCCTTATGGGGTTCGACACCTGATTCTAAGAAGATCAACTTGGTTAATTGGGACACGGTTTGTCTGCTTAAGGAGCTGGGGGGTCTTGGTCTTCGCAAAATCCGAGAAACCAATGATGCACTTCTTACCAAACTCGGCTGGCACATAGTTTCCAAGCCCGACACTCTCTGGGTTCAAGTGCTTTCAGCGAAATATAAATTTGATGCTAACAAAGTGGCTCGATGATTTGGAGGAGTATCAAAGCGACTTAGCCCCGCATGCTTCAGGGCATGAAGTGGATGATAGGGGACGGTTCCAAAACAAGATTCTGGCTCGATCCTTGGGTCGAGAACTGGGCATCCCTTCTTTCTCATGCAGTGGCACTAGTCCCCCGTGGAATGCTTGAGCATCGAGTACACCAGTTTACCACCGCCGCTGGTAATTGGGAGTGGGCCCTTTTTCAACATTTGCTCCCTCAGCCGGTTTGTTTGGATATTGCAGGTATTCTTCCACCGACGTCGTCCCTAGGGCCGGATAAACTTGTCTGGGGCCGTACGGAGTATGGATAGTTCACAACGTCTTCAACTTACTCCATGATATTGCAGCATGAGGATACTATGGGCAATGCCGCCTAGAGGTCTATCTGGAAGTGGCAGGGGCCCCAACGAATCTGCGCTTTTCTATGGCTAGCATGACTAGCTTCTCACTAATCAACAACGAGTCCACCGAAGTCTCACTGCTGATGTGACCTGCTATCATTTCCATCTCGAGGAGTCCGCTCTCCATGTCGTTCGGGACTGCCCAAAAGCCCACCTTCTTTGGGCAAGGTTCCCGCCTCAGGTTATCACACCTGAGTTCTTTTCCTTGGACCACCATGATTTGCTCATTACGAACCTCCTCACACACAGGGAAGTTGGGGGATTTGACTGGGCTATTATTTTTGGCACCGCATGTTGGTTTCTTTGGACATAGAGAAATAGGACCCTCTTCGAGCCTCTCTTCTCCTAGCTGATCTCTCCATAGCAGTCCGTGCTGGAATATGTTCAACACATTCACAGGGCAACTGTTTGGCAACAAAGATCTCAATCGAGCAATGGTACTCGTAGGGAGATTCTGATCAGTTGGAGTAAACCTACCTATGGCTGGGTTAAACTTAATACTGATGGCGCTTACAAAGGATCCAGCTCTTCGCCCATCGCAGGTGGCCTGTTGCGCGACAGTGCTGGCACTTGGCTGGGCGGCTTCGTTCAGAACATTGGCAGGTGTTCTCCATTAGCTGCAGAATTGTTGGGGGTGCATTCGGGCCTCAAGCTAGCATGGACTCTGGGATATCGTCATGTAGTCCCGAAGTGGTTTCGCCCGAAGTGACCGATCGGCTTTCTTCCCTGCAGGCGTGAGCATCATCCTTAAACCCTTTAGTATTGAGCATTCATGAACTCCTTTCCTGTAACTGGGTTGTTTTAATTACGCATAGTTACCGCGAAGGTAACCGATGTTCGGACTGGCTTGCACATTTTGCAGAACAGTTCTCCTTAGGGATCACTTCTTTTGAGCACCCACCTAGGGGATGCATACCTCTCCTTGTCGAAGATGACTCAGGTGTCTGTCACCCGAGAACTATTATGTAATTTGTTTTGTTTTTCTTCCTTAAAAAAAGTAGAATATTTTCATAATCTTTTTACACCAAATTTGATATTACTTCAATCATTCTATATCAAATTTTTACTCCAAAATTTTTTCAAAGAATATACCACAATAATTTAGTTATTAACTGAATTAATTTATATTTATATAACCACAATAATTTAGTTATTAACTAAATTAATCTATATTTATACAATAATTTTTATTTATTTATTTATTTATCAAAAATAAAAATAAAAATAAAAATAAAAATAATTATTCTTAATTAATTAATATATATTTTATATTCAATTAATATTATTTAAAAAATATATTTAATATTATTGCACCAACAAATTAATAACATACACAAATATAAACTAATTAAAATTTCTCATTTAATCTCTAATCATTTAAATTTCCATATCATTCCCACCAATGTTCAATCAGTACATTACAAAATTCATAATAAGCTTCTTTATCTCGAATTTGCCTATCTAGCAAGGAATTTTTGAAATTTTAAATATTTTTGTTGAGTTTTAATTTTTAAAATCAATTGTGTGGTTTAAATTTATGTACTTTTTATTTCAAATTTACTTTTTATTCTTACATATTTTATTAATGAATTTATAACACTTATAAATAAGAATTATAAATAAATATTAAAAATAAATTTATTATTATATTCAATATTAGTCTCGTTTTAAACGTCTCAATGAGATCTTTGTAATGATATATTTTGTGTAAAGTAATAAATAAGTTAAATTTAATTATTTAGTCAAACATGGGTTAAATTGTCTTTTACCAAATTTGGTGCAATGAATAGTATTACACCAAATTTGGTGTAATACTATTCATTGCACCAAATTTGGTGGTACATTTGGTGTGTTGGTTGGATTAGAATTTTTGCACCAAAACACCAAATTTGGTGTTTTAGTGTGTTGGTTGGAGATGCCCTAATAGACAATTATTGCATACTCCAATGTTGCCTTGTCTCCCATAAACTCTATGCCTTATACCCATATAACACCGTGTATTAGATAACTAATGCCCATAAATTGTATGCCACATATGCAAGTTAAATCCTCCTTACCGTACACTCACATTAGGGATAGATATCTGCTATAGATTTACGATATACACAAATCGCTTTATTTTCTTCTATCCATAAAATCCACAAATCCACACAAAGTCAGCTGTAAATTAATTCCAATATTCCCATGATGATAGACTCTGATCTAGTGCATAATTCTTTCACAAACACAAGTGTGACAACCACTGTTTTTGAATCCCACTATAATTAAGATTTTATATGTTCAATTAAAATGCCAAAACTAAATAAATGATATATATAATTTATCTTAATAGAATTTACAAGAATAGTAATAGCTACAATTTAAACTGATGATAAATATGTGAAATAAAATAAAGAGAGTGAAAGCGGAGAAGAGGGTTAACATACCTATGATGGGAGTAGGAACATAATAAATTTTAATATAATTTCTAATTTTAATGTTTGTGAAGCTTATAATTTGATTACGAGTAAACAAAGTTGGTGGGATTCCTTTCAATTAGTTAGGTATAGACTTGACTTGTAAGATCTGTTGCCAATGTTGCAATATACATCCACTATGGTACGATTATAAACAAAAGACAATCTAAAACTAACTTTTTTTTATACAATCCTCTCTTTTTTTTTGACAAAAGACTAAAAGTACCAAAGAAAAAGAAAGGCTAAAGACCTAACCCAAGCCAACAGGCTTACCCCATACACCCAAATCCTACGTCCCTTTCCCTATTAGAGGCATTGCAAAAAGATTGCTCTAAAGATAAAATAGAACTTAAATAAGAACGACTAGTATCTTAGCGATGAAGATTTGCATATAATAAGGCTACCCTAGCTAAGGAGTGAGCCACCTTATTGGCAATCCTGCACGTCCATTGGAAGGACAAGTGAAGGAATTGTCGCTTGAGAGCTTGGCAATCAAAGGCCAACATTCCAATCTTTGACTAATTTAAAGTGAATTTGTGATAGCTTGAACAGCCAACAAACAATCCGATTCCACAATGACATGGTCGATTTGTTTGTATTTCAACCACGAAAGTGCTTCTCATATCGACATTAGTTCGGTAATAACTGGATCAAACAATGACGAAAAATGGCCTGAAAGAGCAACTACAAAACTTCCCCTTGCGTCCCGAAGTACAGCAGCAAAACCCATTGCATTCCATTCTTTGAAAATAGACGCATCAACATTGCATTGTAAAAAACCTTCCGGAGGTTGACTCCAGCCTGAAATGCTAGGATGTGAAATATGATCTATTGCACTAACCCTCTCATAACACCTCTGTGCATCCTGCTAGTCTTTAAGGAAATTATCAGCAAAGTGAAGGATCATAATGGAGGAGACAATCTTACCTTGCCAGACTCTGAGATTGCGGTGATACCAAATGCTCCATAATATAGTTAACACACGAGTTAAGTGAGGTTCAGGCATGTTTACTAGTATATGCCCGAGCAAAGCTTCGATCCCATGAGTTGGAAGACGCAAGTTCGCCAGAGTCCAACTTTCTTTTGCTTTAGGGCACTCCAGTAGAACAGGATTGAATCTTCTTCATAGCCACAGAAATCACATTCAGGGAGAAGCATGACTCCCTTCCTCAGGAGATGAACTTTACATGGAATAAACTTCTGAAGGCAGCGCCATGTAAAATCTTTAATCTTTGGACGGATAGGCAAGTTCCACAGCCGATTCCAAGGTTTTTCGACAGTAACATTAGCAATATCAGTAAACAATCTAAGAGCTAGTTTGTAACCTAATTTAACCAAATACAGACCATCCCTACTATGATTCCATATCAACTGATCAGGAGGCTTTGTAATCCGCAATGGGGATTCTGGAAACCCGTCCAACATCATAAGGCGTAAGCAGCCCTTGGTCCCAACCAGAACCCGACTCGTTGAAAAGCTCCCTCACTTTCATGTTACCTAAATGTTGGATTAGAGGGGAAGTGATGAAGAAATTATCAGCTTCATTAATCCATGGATCTTTAAAGACATCAATCGATGATCTATCTCCAAGTCTCCATCGAACACCATGAAACAGTATATCCTTTGTGGCATAAATGTTCCTCCAAATGAAACTTGCGTTAGCCCGATCCTTTGCCTCCAGAAAGCTACCATTAGGAAAGTATCTCGCTTTAAAAATTTTACTCAAAAGTGAGTCGGGATAAGCAACAAATCGTCAGGTTTGTTTACAGAGCATGGCGAGGTCGAAGCAATGAAGGTCCCAAAAACCCATACCCCCATATTTTTTTGGCACACAAAGGCGATCCTAGCTCGCTCAATGTATATTCTTCCTATTAGTTATGCCTAATCCCCACCAAAAGGAGTTCATCAGTTTTTGTATTTCATCACATGTTTCTTGGGGGAGAAGGAAGACGCTCATGCAGTAAGCAGGCAACGCTTGGGCGACTATCTTGATAACAACTTCTTTTCCGGTCTGAACAACAGTTTGTTCTTCCAACTCATAATGCGCTTACTAAGATGATCCTGGATAAAGGCAAAGATCTGTTTTTTCTGTCTCCCAATTAACGATGGGAGACCTAAGTATCTTCCATGGTCAAGAGGAGTACTTACACCTAAAATAGTTTCCACCGCATTCCTATCAATTTGTGTAGTGTTAGAACTGAACATGATGCCTGAATTTTGATAATCAATCACCTATCCCGAAGCTGCTTCATAAAAAGTAAGAATCCTTTTAATATTTTGCCCTTCCCTCGCATTTGCCCAAAAGAAAAGAAAACTATCATCGGCGAAAAAGAGATGGGAGACGCTAGGACTGCCTAGGCAAATTGTAGCTCCATGTATATCCCCTCGTGCGACATTCCTCCGAAGCAATGCGGATAAACCTTCAGCATAAAGGATGAATAGATACGAGGACAACGGATCTCCCTGCCTCAGACCACGCTTAGGAATAATAGGGCCAACTTCAGTTTCATTGAAAGCCACTAAATACCGGACTGTAGTAACACACACCATAATTAGCTCCACCTAATTTCTATCAAAACCCAGCTTTAACAAGATAAACCGTAAGTAATCCTAATCAACTTTGTCATATGCTTTACTAATGTCAATTTTAAAAGCTGCTTCTCCCTCTTTTCCTTTACCTTTGTTTCTCATGTAACGTATAATTTCAAAAGCCACCATGATGTTATCAGTGATACGACACCTTAGGACAAAAGCCGACTGCATAGGAGAAATTATTCTAGGAAGAAGGGTTTTGAGTCGGTTCTCGATAACCTTGACTATAAGTTTGTAAAGGACATTACACAAAGCTATTGGATGAAGATCTTTCATACAACTAGGATTATCTTTTTTGGGTATCAAAACAATCACTGCATCATTTAGAGTATCCAGAAACTCCTATTTTTCTATCCAGTTGTGGCAATTGTTAAATACGTCCGTCCCTAAAATATGCCAACATTTTTGAAAAAATGCCAAGTTCAGCCCATTCGGCCCAGGCACCTTATCCGGATGCATGTCAAAAATCGCTCTCCTAAACTCCTCCATCTGTAATGGTGCCAAAAGATAATCGTTGTCCTCTTGATTTTCCACTAACTTAATAGAATCAAACTGATAAAAATCTTAGCCTTCTGAAGCTAAGAACAGCTGAGCAAAATAGTCTAAGATAACTGTACTGATACCTTCATTATCTGAAACTTGCTAACCATTATCATCAATGAGTGCAATAATATGATTCAATCTCTTCTTTTTGGATGCTTGCGCATGAAAATATTTTGAATTGGCCTCCCCATACTGCATCCAAAAGATCTTGGAATGCTACTTCCAATAGATATCCTCTTGGGCAAGAAGTCAGTTAAGTTTAATTTTTTGTATCCAAAGTAAAGCATGCTGATGTTGTTGATGCGCCAAAGTCATGTTCCTCTTAAGAACTTGAATCCGCTCTAAGAAGTTACTCCCCAACTGCTTTTGCCAGTGGGGCAAACTGTTACCACGTTTCTAGAGCCTGGGAATGATATTCAAATCATGATTGTCGACCCAGAACTCTAATACAAACTCCAAAAAACCTTCTTCCATTAACCATTTATTCTCGAATTTAAAATGCTTAATCCTCTTAACAGGAAGTTGACGTTCAGCCACCAATTTGACAGGGTTATGACTCGAAGTAACGCACACCAAATTATGCAATTTGTGGAAAGGAAAGATAACCATCCATTCTTTGTTAATGAAAGCGCGATCAAGTCTCTCTAATGTAAGCAAGTTTGTGTTTTAACCATCCATTCTTTGTTAACGAAAGCGCGATCAAGTCTCTCTAATGTAAGCAAGTTTGTGTTTTGCCTCTCTCCTAAGTATACCCAAAGCCGATCAGGGGGATATTAATGAGATTACAGTCCAATATACATTGGCAAAAACCCTCCGTCAGAGAGCTAGGATACTCTCCTCCTTCTAGCTTATCATTAAGGGACAGAAGATTATTAAAGTCCCCAAAGCAAACCCAGGGCATGCGATGAAGACGTGAAAGGGAATGAAGAAGCTCCTAATTAGCTCTTTTTTTATTCGATTCTGGGAATCCGTATAAACCTGTAATTCACCATTTGGGAGTAGTTGAATCAGCACTGCTAAGATCAATATGGTTATTAGAAAAACCTATAACAGTAGCAGAGACATCATGCATCCAGAACATTGATAGGCCACCAGTTCGGCCTATCCGATCAACACAGAAACAGAAATCGTACTTTAACAAAGTTTTTATTTCATCAACCTTAACAGAGTTCGTAATAGTTTCACTTAAAAAGAAAATACACGGCTTATTAACCTAACTAGATCCTTCAATGCTCGAACTATCCTGTGGTTGCCTAAGCCACGACAGTTCCAGGCTATATAACTCATGGTTATCGGCGGGTCTGCTGAGCAAGACTGGCCGTTGATACATGATGTGGGAGTTGAGGCAGAACTGAGGCGCTCGTTTTCATCATCTCTATAGAGCTGTCTGCGTTGTTACCTTGTCTGGGGCATTTTTTACTTTCCTTAATATCCATGACCATAGCTTCTTTCTCATTCTGCTCAAGGATATTAATCAGGCTTTTTTCAGTTGAGCTGTCGCTGAGTGCGTGGTAATTATGGCCCAATTGAAAGCCATGATCTACATTGGATTTGAGCATTAACTTCTTAGGAAAGAAGGAGAAATTATTGCCTATCCTGCGAGGATTTTTAGATGCCGATTGGGAGATTTCAAATCCAAATTTTTTGCAGCAAAATCAGCTCCAAGATCATTTCTCGGATCACGTTTCCATTGCACCTTTCTCCTGGCATTCTGGGCCCGCACCTCCACTTAAATTTCCTCTAGCCATTCACGACAGATCTCCTCCTTCGGCCTTTCCAGTAACTTGAGACAATTGGTTTCACTATGTCCTATGATACCACAAAGGTAGCATATGAGAGGCAGTTGCTCATAACTGAACGTTATCACTATAGGTTCAGCTCCCTATTTACATATGCTCTTCTTTCACATAAGGGGTTCTTCCACGTTGATACAGATCTGAACACGCATATAGTTATTCCATGAACTGCGTCTACGGGCAGAGTCGTACTCAAGGTAGGTACCCATCAAGTTGCCAATGTTTCTTGCTAGCATCTCCGAAGCAAAGCCCAGTGGTAGACCATGGAACTGTACCCAAATATCAGTATGAGTGAAATCTATATCCACTGGGTTCTCCCTTTCCTTCCATTGGTGGACTGGCAGAATACATTTGTTGAACGACCACGGTCCTCTAGCTAACATCTTCTTCAGATCGATATGGTGATAAAACTGGATGATATATAGATTGTTGTCTTCCATTGGTTTGATATACGCTCCCCTCATTGGATGCCAGAGACTCAACAACGTCCGTCCCAAAGCCTCTGGATTAATCGCTCTTTCTCCAACCAATTTTCCCAACAAACACATATCATAATTGATCTCATCGTTTTGGATATCTTCTGTGGGAATCACGAACTCGGCATTTTCCTTCTCTTGGATAAAGAGATTCTGAAAGTCCTGATCCATGCTACAAAACAACAACGACAGAAAAGATCAGAGAATAATTCTTACGCTAACCTACCATGCACAAACTCGGCAGACCAAAACTTGCACTCTTGAGAGAGAAACGAGAAGCAAGACTGCATTTCAAACTTTAAATTTCATTACCAAAAAGAGAACAAAGAATTAAAAAAATATTCAGAATCAGTCCAAAACAAAAGAGATTTTTTTAAAGAAAAAGAAAATAGGTAAGATTTACATAATAATAAGTTTTACCAAATATAATTTTTTTAGTTTTGATTATTGTGAAAAAACTTTAATTGAAAGTCATATGTCGCATATGTTAACTCATTGATTATTATTCAAATAATTAATCAAGAGTCTAGTTTATTAGTTAAGTTCTAACTTTGAGAAGATTTAGTAAGACTAAGCTAAAAAAGAAAAAACTAGGTCATTACATTGTAATATTATAATTCTTAAGCAAGTCTGGATACAAGTTTGACTACTGTTGGATTCAAGGGTCTAAATATTACAGTAGCAAGCATGCATATGATCAAAAATGTTGCAACATTTCATAATCAAATAACTTCTCATTTTTCTTCTACGTCCACAATTAAGCTGATGGAATCAGAATCACTTTCTGGATCTCTTATCTCTATTGGGTGTTCTTCCATTTCGGCGTCCTCATCTTCTACAACTAGTGAAGAGAGCAGAGGCTTTGGAGGCAGTTCTAGACATTCTATATCTTGTTCAAGCATCTCAATTACTTTGTGCATAGGAGGTCGGTTATCAGGCTTCAGTTGTATGCACCAAAGTGCTACCACAATTATTTTCGTTGTTATTCTATTTTGTTCTTTTGTAGCATTGGCCTCTCTAAATTCTATGTACTTTCCTTTTCTAAATTGCTCATAAGCCCATGCAGGAAAGTAAATTTGGCTCGAATGGTCTGCAACTGTATTCAAATTCTTCCTTCTCCCTGCCATTTCCATCAATAACATCCCAAAGCTATACACGTCAGCTTTGAAAGAGACTCCTCCGATATGCCTGTAGCACAATTCAGGAGCCATATAGCCAATGGTTCCTCTTGCACCTGTTAGAGAGACA
>JAOTIZ010036912.1:0-16115 GCA_027123425.1 Erythroxylum panamense | reverse complement strand
GTACCTATGGATAAATGCATATGCAATAAACCTGTTCCTCTATAATTAGAGGCCAGTAACATGCTCAGTCAATAAATACAGTGCAATCCTATCAGTCTGTCCCAATTTACCATAATACCCTTGCAACAGTAACGGGATGTTACAGCTCGGCTCGGCCAGGCCATCTTGGCTTGCCCCCAACCCACGGCCTGTGACTTACAGCCTATGGCCTGTGACTTGCAGCCTATGGCCTGTTACTCACGGACTCTGGCCTAACTCGATTTTCTCCTGGCCACACCCAATTGGCTTATGGGCCAATTGACTAGGCCAAACCCATTGACCCCGAGCCGGGCTGGGTAGTTTTTTCCATCCATAGGTTTGCCTACATTAGAAGGGGAAAATGTAATAATGGTGGTAGTGGATAAACTCATAAAGGGGACTCATTTTTTAGCTTTGGATCTTCTTATTACTACCCTAGTTGTTGCCAAAGCATTCATGAGCAGATATATAGGTTGCATAAGTTGCCTAAGAGTATAATCTCTGATTGAGATAATATTTTAACTAGCAATTTTTGGAAATCCTTATTTAAGGCATTAGGGGTTTCATTCAATTTAAGTACTGTTTATCAGCCTTAAGGTGATGGTCAGACTAAAAGGGTCAACTAGTGCTTAGAAACTTATTTGAGACGTATGGATGGAAGTCACCCTATGCAATGGGCACAATGGTTACCTTTAATAGAATGGTGGTATAATGTTAACTATCACTCTGCTTTAGACACCACTTCTTATCAGGCCCTATATGGAACAAACCCCCTATAGTATATTTGAGCAATTGTTTGAACTTTAATGAATTTACTAACCAGTTCATCAAGGATAGAGGCATAGCCATCAAATTCTAATGGGAAAATCTACAGAGAGCTTAAGAGAGGATGAAAAGATTTACAAATTGAAAAAGGATTGAGAGAAATTTTGAATTGGGTGAACATGTTTATCTCAAATTATAACCTCATAGACAAACCTCAGTGGTAGCTCAGTATAATTAGAAGTTTGATTCTAAATATTTTAGGCCCTACAACATCATGGAGAAGGGGGAAAATGTGGGTTACAAGTTACAGCTTCTAGAAGGCTCATCAATCCACCCTATCTTCTATGTTTCACAATTGAAGAAACAAATTGGACCCCAAATATTCCTATTACTGAATTACCCTTAGTTGAACTAGAGGGTAAGGTTAAATTAGAACCAATGGCTATAATAAAGAGGAAGATGGTCAAAGAAAGAAACCGGACAGTGACTAAAGTCTTAGTCTAATGGTCGAGGTTAGACACATCTGAAGCTACTCGAGAAGATCATTAAGAGTTTATTAAGCCCTATCCTACCTTGAGGACAAGGATAGATTTAGGGGAGAATTGTCATGACTCAATCAAAGTCCCAAGCCAACACAATCAAACCAAAGGTTAACATAATGAAAAATCACATCCATCAATACATGCACCCTATAAAAATAGAGAATCCACTCCATAATTACAAGCCTAAGAAAATAAAAGAAGAAGTTTGTTACCAAAGGTGTAGAAGTTGTTTTCTTAATTTCTGTTTTTCTTTTATTTTATTTCCATAATTGTCCAGAGTTAGTTATTTTAGATTCCAAAAAATTTCAGGTTGTTAAACTTGTAACAAAAAGGGGAGATGAGTATTAACTAAGTTTTGGGGAATATAAAATATACTTCCTTTTCTCTTCATTTTTCTCTCTATGTCTTGTTACTTTCTTCTTCTTCTTCTTTATTACTTCTTCTTTATCTCTTCTCTGTTTCTTTCTATCTTTCTTCCTTCAATATTTCCAGAGATAACAAGGTGGTTTTCTACCCTCAACCATTCAGGTTGATTGTAGTAAGGGCCGATCTAGTGAGCGTCATCATTGTGGCTTCTTTAGGTGGCCAGAAAGTGCTGATCAATTTAGTTGAGATCTAGGGTTATAGTTGAGAAGGAACAACACAACAGGGGAGAAGATAAGGTGATCAAGTGATGGTTACTTAGGCATCCACTTATTTTTGTAGTGGTTAGATTGAAAAGACGATTGAGGACACTAAACAACCTATCTCAACAGTTAACAAATTAGACTTCCAGTAATCTCATAAATTTCCTTCACATATGAACACTAATTCAAGCTTCTTGAATTTTTCATTTCCTAAAAATTCCTAAACTACCCCACCTCTAAAATTTGGCTTGACGTTTTTTCTATTATAATTATCAATTTATATATGTATGTTTTCATGTGGTTATTAATATAAGGAGAGGTAAAAAATTCAATGTCCATAAAGGAAAACTAGTTGGAGATCATTAGAGTTGGATAGAATTGATTAATAGAGTTGTAGAGAATTTTCTACATGGTATTAGAAAAAAGGAGATCTTATGAAAAATTATTCTTATTTTACTTGTTTTTAATTTCTTTCCTAAAGGTGAGCTAAGATCAATATTTTTTGTTAATAGCAGAAGATTTAAGAGGAATGAATACTAGATTTGAGAGAGAAGGAGGAGTAAATGATAATAGGAATCCATTATAACTCTAAAAATTCGATCATCTAAGAATGATCCTAGTTAATAATCAATTAAATGAAAGCAACTATCTATCATAGACTTGAGTCATAAAGATATCATTAGGAGTGAAGTTGAAGCTCAAATTCATAAATTGAAGGAGTAAGAAGCCAAAGGATGATTCATAATAGTTTAAGCTTTAGTGTTAAGTAGATTGCTCGATAACTTCTTAGATTTTGAATTCAATTTCAAAGGATACTATTAAAACTTTTCTTTGTATAGCTATTGCTAAAGATTTATGGAGGAAATTGGAAGAAGGATATGGTGAATATAATAAACCACTTCTATGTCAAATCCAAAAAAAGTTAAGTTCAATATCTCGAGGAAATATGAATATGGTTTAGTATTTTATAAAGTTAAAGAATATATAAGGTGAACTAACTTACTTGACATTGATCCCTTGACATGAGTGTAGAGGAGGGAAGCAGATTGCAGATCTTGAATAAACTAATGCAATTTTGTTAGGGTTAAATGAGACTTTTAACAATGTAATGAATGAAATTTTGGCTATAGATCTATCGTATAATGTAAACAAGACATATTTAATGGTTCTAAGAGTTGAGAAACAAAAAGAAGTGAATATAAATTTCACTAACATGATAGAGAATGCCATTATTATTAAAGTATAAAAATATAAGAAGGACGTGTACGACATAGAAGAAAGAACCTATTATTAAATCAAACTTATATTATGATTATTGCAACATGGATAAACATACAAAGGAATTACTCTTCAAATTTCGAAGGTATCTAGAATGGTTTAAAAAGTTGAAAGAGAAGAAAGGAAAGGAAGGGAAAAAGTCATTTACAAATATGATTAATTTTACAAGTGAAATGAATAAACCTGCATTAAAAAGGGATTAAAATATAATTAAAAATCATGATACAATATGGGATTGATAAAAATTTTCAAAGACAAGGAAGGCAAGAGCTGAAAGGCATGTAATTAATTTTTCATGCTTTAAAGATTAAACATGTATTGCTCCTAATCATACTCTTAGTTCTCTTGAATTGTTCTTAGATAATATAAGAGCCTCTATTCATATGAGTATAGACTTGAAATTCACGAGAAACTAATCTCTTGATGATTTTATACACGTTCACTTCCCTAATAGATCTTTGAAGCTAGTTCATTATATAGTTGTCATTTATCTAAATGATCGATTAACCTTAACTAGTTCCTTGCATATACCCCCTTCTAAGTTCAATCTCTTGTCTAGTAATAACCTCACCAGTATTACTTACGTAAAGTTCAATTTTTATCCTTTTTTTATATAATACATGACCTAGTATCAAAAGAAGTGTTTATCGTGGGAAAAGTGATAGGAAGATTGTATATTCTTGACTAAACCTCTTATCACCCAGAAACTATTAAGTAATATATCTTCAAATTATTTCTAAACCTCTTTGTTAACTTTGTAAATACTGTTGTTATTTTCCACGAATAGTTAGGTCATGCCTTTGAAAATGTAATGAAACATTCAAGTATAATTAAGGATCACTTTACTGAAACAAATTCTCCGTGCAATATATGTCATTTGTCTAAGTAGAGAATATTAACCTTTTAAATTAGATCTAGTTATACTAATGCTTATTTTAATCTTATCTATATAGATCGTTGGTAGACCTTATAAACATGATTAAATCAACTTAAGTTATTATTTTAATTATAGTAAATGATTTGAGAAAAATTAAATAGACTTCCCTCTCAAATATAAACACCAGACTATTAAAACCTTGCACAATTTTTTTAACTAATTAAGATTAATTCCATATGTTTGTTAAGATCATTTGAACAAGCAATGGAATAGAAATTGCCAATACTTCTTATCAAAACTTAATGTCAACTCTTAGTCTTATCCATCAGATGACTTGTGTAAACACTCCTTAATAAAATAAGGTTGTGGAGAGAAAGCATAGACACTTATTATAATTGGCTAGAGCTCCCTAATGCTTCAAAAAAAGCTTACCTATTAAATTTTGAGGACAAACCGTTTTCACAACCACACAACTCATCAATAGATTAACTTTTTCTTCTATCTTTTAAACAATACCTTACAAAATCCTCTGTTATAAAGAAATAGATTATTTTTTCCTTGTTTTGTTTTATTGCAAACAAAAACATTTTTCTTCACAAGGGAAACTTTGAACATTTTTCTTCACAAGGAAAACTTTGAACCTAGGGCCTTTAAGACCATTTTTGTTATCTACTAGATAGAAGGCATATAGAGTGTATGATATGGAATCTAAAAGGATTGTTATTTGTAGAGATGTTACATTTTATGAATATTTTTTTTCCTTATCTATATCAAATTGATATAGAAATATTCCAAATATACCTTTAACTGTGATTTTTTCAAATGTAGATACTCATATACCATAAATTAATGATGCTAAAATTCCTTTACACGATCAAAATCTTGATAACATTACCATACAAAACATGTTAAGCTTAAGATTCATAGTTGCATACTAGACCTTAAAATGAATCCTACCAGGAAAAGAAATAGAACTAAATACCAACCTTTATGGCTGAAAGATTTTGTTTTAAACAATGCATTATCCATCTTTTCTTCTACTTTTATTTTAAGCACAGGTCAATTATTACCTCATATACCATAAACTTATCTATATATTATATTCACCCAGTGTGTCCTTTGCATACATGTCTTCTTTTTTTCAGCTATTATATAAAGTGTTGAAGAACTGAATTCATATAGTCAAAATAAAAATAATGAAAATTGTAAAAAAGTAATGTAAGTAATATTGAAGGCTTTAAAAGAGAATTAGACATGGGATTTAATATACTTGCCTCCTAGAAAGAAAGTCTTAATATATAAATGGCTATTCAAAGTCAAGTCCAAATGTGATGGATCTACGGATAGATACAAGTTAAAATTAGTGGCAAAGGGCTATAACCAAGTTGAGGGAGAATATTACTATGATATATTCCACCAGTAGAAAAAAAGTGACTATAAGAACATTCTTAGCAATTATAGTAGCTAAGGCATGGCATCTTCATCAACAAGCTATAAACAAAGCTTTCTTAAAATGATGCTTAGATGGAGAACTTTATACAGAGCCACCATAAGGATATAAAAAAGCAGCAACTAGTTAAGTTTGTAAATTGAAAAGATCCCTCTATGGTCTCAAACAAGTTTTGAGGCAATGGAATTGGGAGTTTACTTATCAACTTCATTAGCACGACTTTCATCATTCATCTTATGATAGTTGCTTGTTTATTAAAGGACAAGAATGAAATTTATTAGCAATAATTGTATATATTGATGATGTTTTTATTATAGGAATATCAGAGGATGACATTTTTTGTTGGCCCCCGAATGTTTTTTTTGTTAAGCATGATTTAGATGATTATGAGGTTTGGATAGGTGAATTTTTAGGAGTTAATTTTTTTATTTATGTCTATGTTAGTAGAATTTATTTCATGGGTTAGTTGAATTAAAGGTGGTAAAAATGCATAAAGGGGTATTTTGGGTAGTTTACCTAAGGTTAAAAACACTAAGGTATTAAAGGAAGAGCAAGAAGGGCTTTTCTAATTCATTAGGGGTAAAATTGGAAGGGAAAGGTGTTGTCTTGTGCTTGAGAAGAAGAAAAACGAAAATAGGTGGCAGAAGAAGTGAAAAACGAAAATCAAAAGTGAGAAAGAGGGGTTTCGGTGAAGTAGAGAAAAGAATGGAGTTTTGAGTTAGGTTTCATCTTTTCTTAGTCTTAAAGAAGAAGGGAAAAAGAAAGAGGAAGGGAAGAGCTTTCTTTAGAGCCAATGATCTCATAAATTGGTGAAGATTTAACGTAAGTTTGATTTTTATACTTTGGATATATGCAAAAGTTTTGGTTCATGAAGCTTAGGAAATGTATAAGTTTAAGTATTCTAGGATCAATTTAGTGAATGAATTTCTTAGGGTTCTCAAATTAGAATTCCTATTGAATTGGGATTTTGTTATTGATGAAGGAAATCTAGAAGGCGATTAAGAGAGGCAAGAGGAGCAAGAGGAAAGATACCTTTAAGGTAACTTATTAAGTAAGAAAGTCAAGGAGGGTTACATTTTTATAATTGAGTAATAAGCCATCAATGTTTTCTTTCAAATCAAGATAGTTAAATGTTTTTAATTGTGTTATAAATGTGCATTTTATTGCTCTTTAAATGCTTTGAAAAAGTTCTATGTGTTTAGTATGTGGATATTGTATTGATGATTTATAAAAAAAATGTGAAAATGATTTTTGAAAAGATACTATGGTGATGAATTCACTTTTCGAAAATATGCCATTTTGGGCAATATATTTTCAAGATGTGAAATGCATGATTATGTGGGTTTGTGATGGTCTCCTAAGTTAAGTCAAGTGTACTTTGACAAAAGACTTCTCTCGCCTACCCGCTAGTAGCATGGAGCTCTTTCATAGACTCCTCTAAGTTCACGACCACGCAAGACCATTATGTAGAAATGTGTGGTACGTTCTATTTTTCTTTGGATCCACCCAAACCATTCCGATGTGCTTATGTTTTTATAATTTGTGAAAATTTTGATGAATTCATTATTCTTGATGTCATGAATTGCTTGATAAGTTGTGAATTTGAGAAATATGTGTTGCATGGATCTCAATGTGAATTTTACCATAGAAATGAAGAGTCCAAGGATTTTTTTCTTGTTTCTCGTTATAAAATTGTTGCCCACTAGCTTTAAGCTCACCCTCATTCCTTCCCATCTCCAGGTGATGAGCAAGAGATTGAGTGAAAGAGAATCAAGGCATCACTCCAATTGCATCTTTTTGTGTTTTAAGCTAGATTTGTAACTACAAGGCTTTAGTTGCATTTTGAGCAATTACTGTTCATGTATCTTTTTGTATTTTGACGTTTTAAGATATTGATATATTGTGGCTGAAAATGCCCATTAAAGCTTTGTAAAAACTCTTATCTTTTTATATTAATGAGATATAATTGTGTTTTGCCAATGACAATTCCAAAATTGTACATTGCATTTTCAAGTTTTCCATAAGGGTGAGAATTTGTGTTATGGCTTCAAGGGAAATACTGTATTGATCTAGGCTGATTTGGACAAAGTTATCTTCTTGAAAGTTGTAGATTATTTTTCTAGATTTCCAATGATATATAGTACAAATTTTTTTTGACATTGGAGTTGAGAGATATGATCTTTAAAAGTTGGTGATGTTGCTTAGGATGGACATTCGGGACAGTTACATTATTTTGAAATTTTTATAGAGGCAAAAATTGTTTTTTAGGTCTTTACGAAAGTTGTAGTTCTGGAATTCCTCTTCAAAATGGAAGTCCTCTTCGAAAGAAGGAGGAGGCAAGTCGCGATTGCCGGGCGCCGCGAGCGCGATCGCGACCCGCAGGTCCTCCCCCTCAGACCTAAACATGTTCCACTCTTTTGACCATAATTTTTTCGTCTGACCTTTAAATGACCTAATTTTTGAAGCATTGGATTCATAACACATTTATCTATATCTCCATAAAAATTTATAGCTTTTGGTACTAATTCAAAAAAGATTGATCGAACCAAAAGGAGGGTATCAATTGGAAGATTATGAATTGAACATTTTACTGAACTTGCTTCAGTATTATGATGATATCTTGATATTTAGAGCTTTAAATGAGATGATTCTTATTTCTAAATAAACTAGAAACATAGATCTACAAATTCTTTAAAGAGATTGAATTTTAATTTGGACTCTAAGACTTTCAATTTCTGGATGGAATTTGAGTATAGTGTACTATTTCAGTTTATTAACAATCCGAAATTATGTGGGCTATAACTGTTAGATTTTTACACCAAATTGAATGATTTTAGTGTCATTAGAAACTTAAGACAATGGGATACAAATGTTCTGAAGAAGCCAAATTAAAATTCTGATTTGAGGTTTCCCAAAATCTGTTCGGAAATAGGAAAAATGAGTTCATTTTTGATGATTGACTGGTCATGCCACCCTTGTGGGATGCACGTCTAGATGTCACTTAAGATGTCGGTGGCGTGCCTTGCGAGAGCGACGTGTCCAACACTTATGATATTAGAGCAACTAGGTTGAGGTCTAGGTGTGAGACCAGGTTTAGGGGTATCCTAGGCACGAAATGGGTAGGTTAAAACATGAAATGTACATGCATGGTTTTAAATGAACTACTTGCATTGATTTGAAATTGTTTTATATAATTTGAATTGTTTTATATGATTTGAAATTGTTTAGTGTGAACTAAAGATTTTTAAATGGTTTTATATTAAAAGAGAGAAAATGCCGCCTCGAAAGAGAACTCGAGGAGCTACGACTCGATCTCACTCTCGCCAAGGGAGAATGGATGAATCCTATGTCCCACAAGATGTGGAGACACACTCTGCTCTAGATTTTGAGGCACCTAGTGTGCAACATGAGGTGCCACCACCTCCTCTTCCTATGCCTCAAGTAAACCCTATGGATCCTCGGTTCTTTCAAGCCTTCGCTCAGGCCTTCTCATATATTATGGGCCAAGGGTCACGAGTTTTGATGCAAGCTCTAGTAGAGAGGAGTGGGTAGTATGATAAGCTCTGCAAGTATGGGCCTATGGATTTCAATGGGATTACAAATCCAGAAGAGGCTGAAGCCTAGTTGAAGAGGATAGAGAGGGTCTTGATTCAGATGAAGTGCTCAGATGAGGAGAAGTTAGATTATGCAGTGAGCTTATTGCAAGGGGACGCACTTCATTGGTGGGAATTAGTGCCCCACAGTCAAGTTGTACCTCCGGTGTTGTAATAGAGAGACTTTGTGGAAGTGTTTAGGAAGAAGTACCTCTCGAGGGTTTATGTACAAGAGAAGGCCAAGGAATTTCTGAATCTCACACAAAGGGACATGAGTGTGAGTGATTATGAACTGAAGTTCACCCAGTTGTCACGATATGCGGCCAACATTGTTGGTAGTGAGGAGGATAAGTGTCGCAAGTTTGAGGGAGGACTTCATTTGGGGATCAAGGAGAAAGTCTTGATCCACAACTTCTGTGACTACCAGTAGTTGGTAGACGCTGCACTCCAGGCTGAAAAACTGGATAATATAAAGAATGAAGTGAGCTGGAAGAGGAAGAATAGGGAGCAGTTTTTTAAAAAGGGCATGAGTGCTCCAATGCCTAAGAGGAGTACAAGGAGTCAACACACACAAAGTGAAGTAGGAAGTAGTAGCCTTTCCAAGAACAAGCAGGTAAGGGAAGTTTCAGGGCAAGTCTCAAATGTAGGAGGCACTAGAAGGACGGGGAGGAGTAGATACACAAACCCCCAGTGTGAGCATTGTGGGAAACTTTACAAGGGTGATTGCTTCAAGTTACTTGGAGCCTGTTTCCAATATGGGGAGAAAGGACACATGATCAAGGATTGTCCCCAGATACCAAGGCAAGAAGGGTCACAATTGCAATCCCCGAGGAGGGCTAAAATAGTGGGAACTAGGCCAGTCACTGAGGTGGGCAGTTCTGCAGTGACGAGGAAGGCTATTCCTCCAGGAAGGCCAAGGGTCAGGCACAGGCCAGGGTATTTGTTATAAAGAAAGAGGAAGTTGCAGCCGCACCTGAAGTTGTCATTGGTATGGCTCAGTTATTTAACTCTACAGTATATTTGTTGATTGATTCTGACTCAACACATTCATTTGTTTCAGCAAGCATGATTTTGCATGATGTTAAATTGGTGCCCATGGATAGTCCTTTGATTGTTAGTACTCCCTTAGGGAGAAAGGTGATAATAAGTCAAGTGTATAGGGATTGTGAATTGTTTATTGAGGGTGCTAAACTGGTAGTGGATTTGCTACCGTTGGAGTTGAAAGGTCTAGATGTGATACTGGGAATGGATGCCATAGAGAAATATTGTGCAAAGTTAGATTATGGCCTTAAAGAGGTAGAGTTTGATCTTGGTAATGATGAGAAGGAGATCTTCAGAAGGGACAGAAGGACACCATCACCTAAGATTGTTTCGGCTTTGTTAGAAGATAGGGTGATGAGGAAGGGATGTGAAGCCTTTTTGGCACACGTTGTGGACACTGATGTGAATGAAGGGAAGTTAGAAGACTTTCTGATTGTGAGGGAATTTCTAGACGTGTTTCTAGAAGACTTACATGGTTTAACACTAGTAAGGGAAATCAAGTTTGCTATTGACTTGATTCTCGGAACCGTACCTATCTCTATACCACCCTATAGAATGGCTCCAGCTAAGCTGAAGGAGCTTAAGGAACAATTAGAAGAACTGTTAGAGAAGGGGTACATAAGATCGAGTTCGTCACCATGGGGAGCGCTAGTTCTGTTTGTTAAGAAGAAGGACGAAACATGACGGATGTGTATTGATTACTGAAGACTTAATAAGGTGACTATTAAAAACAAGTATCCTCTGCCCCAGATTGATGATCTGTTTGACTAGTTGTCGGGAGCAAGGGTCTTTTCCAATATTGTTCTCAGGTTAGGTTATCATCAACTCAAAATCAAGGATTTTAATGTAAGCAAGATAACCTTTAGGACTCGTTATGGGCATTACAAGTTCCTAGTCATGCCGTTTGGATTGACCAATGTTCCAGCTGTGTTTATGGATCTTATGAATAGGGTCTTCAAGGAGTATTTAGATCAGTTTGTCATAGTGTTTATAGATGACATTCTGGTTTATTCTAAGAGTGAAGAGGAATATGACAAACATCTCAGGATAGTATTACAGACATTGAGGGAGAGGGAACTTTATGCCAAATTCAACAAATATGAATTTTGGCTTCATGAGGTGGATTCCTTGGACATGTAATTTCTGAGAATGGGGTACATATTGAGTTGAGAAAAATTGAAGTAGTGGTGAAGTGGCATGCACCTAAAACAATGATAGAAGTGAGGAGTTTTCTGGGTCTAGCAGGTTACTATAGGAGGTTTGTGGAAGGATTCTCCATGATAGCTGCTCCACTAACTAGGTTATTGAGGAAGAATAAGAAGTTTATCTAGAGTGGTGAATGCCATAAGAGTTTTGAGGAACTTAAGCACAGATTAACAAGTGCACCAGTTTTGATTTTGCCTACTAGAGATGAGGGTTATACAGCGTATAGTGATGCTTCAAGAAAGGGTTTAGGTTGTGTGTTGATGCAAGATGATAGGGTTATAGCTTATGCTTCACGACAGCTAAAGCCTTATGAGCTGAATTACCCGACTCATGATCTGGAATTAGAAACAATGATCTTTACCTTAAAAATCTAGAGACATTATTTGTATGGGGTTTAGACGAAGATTTTTACTGATCATAAAAGTCTCAAGTACCTGCTGAACTAGAAAGAGTTGAATTTGAGATAGAGAAGATGGTTAGAGTTGTTCAAGGATTATGACCTACTGATTGAGTATCATCCAGGGAAGGCAAATGTAGTGGTGGATGCTTTGAGTAGGAAATCCTCAATAGCCCATGTACATACAGTTTATCTGCCATTATTGGAAGAGATGGCTAAGCTTAGGATAAGTTTGAAACAGGAGGAACCCGATTATATTGTTGCTACTTTCAAAGTGAGATCGATACTCAAAGAGAAGGTTAGGGAGTTATAAGCACAGGATGTAGAATTGAGTAAGCTCTGAGAAGAGATCCAAAATGGCAAGAAATCTGAAGTGGTAGTGAGGGATGATGGACTTATGGTTGTAGGAAGAGGACTTTGTATTCCGAATGTTAAGGAGGTGAAGGATGAGAAACTTGATGAGGCACACAATGCGCTTTATGCCATGCATCCAGGTAGCACCAGGATGTGAAGGGATCTAAAGGAGCATTTCTGGTGGAAAGGCATAAATAGGGATGTGGCAGAATATGCAAGTAAGTGTCTAATGTGTCAATAAGTCAAGACTGAACACCAGGCACCTTCAGGTAAGTTAAGGCCATTGTCTATTCTTGAGTGGAAGTGGCAAAGGGTGACTATGGATATTCTGATGGGTTTGCCCAAGGCTAGTAGGAAACATGATGCCATATGGGTTATTGTTGATCGTTTGACGAAGTCAACCCATTTTCTGGCAATTAAATAGACTGATTTTCTGCATGTGCTAGCAAAGAAGTATATTGACGAGATAGTGAGACTGCATGGAATTCCTGACTCTATGGTTTTTGACAGAGATCCTCGGTTTACTTCGAGATTCTGGGGAAGCTTACAAGAGACTGTAGGAACCAAGTTGAGTTTTAGCACCGCTTTTCACCCTCAGATAGATGGACAATCCGAGAGGACCATTCGGACCCTTGAGGGAATGCTCACGGCATGTGTAATGGATTTCAAAGGAGCTTGGGACGAGCATTTGCCATTGGTCAAATTTGCTTACAATAATTCGTACCATTCAAGAATTCAAATGGCTCCTTATGAAACACTGCATGGGAGGCAATGCAGAACTCCTATATGTTGCGATGAAGAATGAGAAAGGAAACTAATAGGACCGGAGTTGATTCAGATGACAATCGACAAAGTCAAATTAGTTAAGCAAAGGATTAAAGCGACTCAGGATAGAATGAAAAGCTATACCGATGCACACCGAAAGGAAATGGAGTATGAAGTCAGTGACAAAGTCTTCCTTAAGACATCTCCTTAGAAAGAAGTCATGAGATTTGGCAAGAAGGGCAAGTTGAGCCCAAGATATGTGGGTCCTTATGAAATTCTTGAGAGGATTGGACCTTTAGCCTATAGGTTGGCACTGCCATAGGAATTATCACAGATTCATGATGTCTTTCATGTTTTCATGTTGAGGAAATATAGATCAGATCCCTCTTACATCATTCAAACCACTGAGGTTTAATTAAGAGATGATCTGAGTTATGAGGAAACTCCAGTGGAGATCTTAGATACAAGGAAAAGGTCCTCAAGAACAAGACAGTTCAACTAGTAAAAGTCTTGTGGAGAAACCATTTTGTAGAAGAGGCCACGTGGGAGCCCTTGGAAGCCATGAAGGAAAAGTATTCATACCTTTTCAATGACTCAGGTAAGAATTTCGAGGATGAAATTCTTTTAAGAGGGGGAGAAATGTTGGCCCCTGAATGTTTTTTTTTGTTAAGCATGATTTAGATAATTATAAGGTTTGGATAGGTGAATTTTTAGGAGTTAAATTTTTTTTATGTCTAGGTTAGTAGAATTTATTTCATGGGTTAGTTGAATTAAAGGTGGTAAAAATGCATAAAGGGGTATTTTGAATAGTTTACCTAAGGTTAAAAACACTAAAGCATTAAAGGAAGGGCAAGATGGACTTTTCTCATTCATTAAGGGTAAAATAGGAAAGGAAAGGTGTTGTCTTGTGCTTGAGAAGAAGAAAAACGAAAATAGGTGGAAGAAGAAGTGAAATACGAAAATCAAAAGTGAGAAAGAGGGGTTTCGGTGAAGTAGAGAAAAGAATGGAGTTTTGAATTAGGTTTAATCTTTTCTTAGTCTTAAAGAGAGAGTTTAAGGTTGATCAAGAAGGGAAAAAGAAAGAGGAAGGGAAGAGCTTTCTTTAGAGCCAATAATCTCATAAATTGGTGAAGATTCAAGGTAAGTTTGATTTTTATACTTTGGATATATGGAAGAGTTTTGGTTCATGAAGCTTAGGAAATATATGGGTTTAAGTATTCTAGGATCAATTTAGTGAATGTATTTCTTAGGGTTCTCAAATTAGAATTCCTATTGAATTGGGATTTTGTTATTGATGAAGGAAATCTAGAAGGGGATCAAGAGAGGCAAGAGGAGCAAGAGGAAAGACACCCTTAAGGCAACTTATTAAGCAAGGAATTCCAGGTGAGTTACATTTTTATAATTTTAATAAGCCATCAATGTTTTCTTCCAAATCAAGATAGTTAAATGTTTTCAATTGTGTTATAAATGTGCATTTTATTACTCTTTGCATGCTTTGAAAAAGTGCTATGAGTTTAGTATGTGGATATTGTGTTGATGATTTATAAAAAGAATGTGAAAATGATTTTTGAAAAGATACTATGGTGATGAATTCATTTATAAAAAATATGCCATTTTGGGCAATATGTTTTCAAGATGTGAAATGCATGATCATGTGGGTTTGTGGTGGTCCCCTAAGTTAAGTCAAGTGCACTTTGACAAAAGGCTTCTCCTACCTACCCGCTAGTGGTATGGAGCTCCTTCATGGACTCCCCTAAGTTCACGACTACACAAGACCATTATGGGAAATGTGTAGTACGTTCTGTTTTTCTTTGGATCCACCCAAACCATTCCGATGTGCTTATATGTTTATAATTTGTGACAAGTTTGATGAATTCATTATTCTTGATATTATGAATTGCTTGATAAGTTGTGAATTTGAGAAATATGTGTTGCATGGATATCAATGTGAATTTTACCATAGAAATGAATAGTTCAAGGGTTTTTGCTTGTTTCTCCTTATAAAATAGTTGCCCACGAGCTTTAAGCTCACCCCCATTCCTTCCCATCTCTAGGTGACGAGCAAGAGATCGAGTGAAAGAGAATAAAGATATCACTCCAAAATTTGCATCTTTTTGGGTTTTAAGCTAGATTTGTAACTACAAGGCTTTAGTTGCATTTTGAGCAAATTATTGTTTATGTATCTTTTTGTATTTTGGCGTTTTAAAATATTGATGTATTGTGGCTGAAAATTCCCTTTAAAGCTTTGTAAAAACTCTTATATTTTGATGTTAATGAGATATGATTGTGTTTTGCCCATGACAATTCAATAATTGCACATTGCATTTTCAAGTTTTCCATAAGGGTGAGAATTTGTGTTCTGGCTTCAAGGGAAATACTGTATTGATATAGGCTGATCTGGATAAAGTTGTCTTCTTAAAAGTTGTAGATTATTTTTCTAGCTTTCTAATGATATATAGTATAAAAATTTTGGACATTGGAGTTGAGAGATATGATCTTTAAAAGTTGGTGATGCTGTTTAGGATGGACATTCGGGACAATTACATTATTTTGAAAGTTTAACCCTTATAGAGGCAAAAATTGTTTTTGAGATCTTCATGGAAATTGTAGATCTAGAATTCCCCTTCGAAATGGATTTTAAATGACCTTAATCCAATATTTGTAGTGAAAGTTATGTTCTTTTTACCAAACCGGTCTGAGGAAGAAGAACAGAAGAAGAAGGCAAGTCGTGACTGCGACGTGCATCGCGATTGCGGTCACACGCAACACGATCACGACCTACAGGCCCTCCCCCCCAAAGCCTGAACAAGTTGCACTCTTTTGATCATAACTTTGTCATTTGACCTTCCAATGACCTGATTTTTAAAGCATTGGATTTATAACACATTTCTTTATCTTTACATAAAAATTTATACCTTTTGGTATTGATTCGAAAAAGATTAATCGAATCAAAGTGAGGGTATCAATTGGAAGAGCATGAACTGGACATTTTACTGAACATGCTTCAGTATTCTGATGTTATCCTGATATGTAGAGCTTCAAATAAGATGATTCTTGTTTCTAAATAAACTGGAAACATAGAGCTAAAAATACTTTGAAGAGATTGAATTTTAATTCGAACTCTAAATGTAACATCCCGTTACTGTTAGCAAGGGTATTTTGGTAAATTGGGACAGACTGATAGGTTTCATTGCATTCACTGA